>JBCNJP010000015.1:68891-141856 GCA_039602395.1 Deinandra increscens subsp. villosa | reverse complement strand
GGTCTTGACGACCGTAGTTACGGTCTTGACGACCGTAAGTCCATCGAGCCAATCAGATACTGCCACGTCACCACATTAGGTCTTTACGACCGTATGTGGTGACGTGGCAGTATCTGATTGGCTCGATGGACCTACGGTCGTCAAGACCGTAACTACGGTCCTGACGACCGTCCTTGGGGGGCTATTTTGAGGACATAAAAAAATTCAAAAGGCTATTTTGAGGACGTTGACCGTCAAAACGGCTATTTTCGTCTTTTTCCCTTAATTAAATTGCTTTTGAATAGTTATTATTTGGTTTTTCATATTTTGCCACTAAAATATTTAGGTACCTTTTGGTATTCAGGAATGGAGGATGGAATGGAATTAGTCATTTCATCGGAATGAAAAATGACATGTTTGGTAGCACTAATTTTCATCAAATACTTCGATGAGAAGTTTGGTTTGGGATCGGTAGTACTAATTTTCATGATTTTTTTATATATATTGAGAATGACCCCCCCCCCCTCGGGATTACCGTCCCGTGATTTATCGCTCCCGTAAAAAAATTTGTCAAGCTTCGTCATTGATTTTACTAACTATCAAATAACACGAAGTAATGACTTATTTGATTCCTACATGGAAACCAAACAGGACCATGAAATGTTATGATCCATTTCGTTCTCTCGACCATTCAATTTCATTCTCTCATTCATTTTAGTGCCTCATATCATACTGACCATTTGTTTTGTTGTATTAACGGGATTTGAACCTACCCGCGCGTTGCGGCGGGTCACATTTTATTTGACACTTTGTTGTTGTAATTAGTTTGTATGGAAATGAAAGGTGCATTTGTTATTAGCATTGCTAAAGTTGTTAGTAGTTTTACATAAGTCATGAACTTGATTATAGAAAAAGCGGCCATTTGTAGGAATTTAAAGTATGTCATCCTTGTGTCTATAAAATAAGAGCTATAGGGGATTCAAAGTGTGTTATCCCTGTGCTTACAAAATAAGAGCTATAGAGGACTTAGATTAGAGTATATTATTCCTTGCTTTACAAAATATGGACTAAAAGCAACTGAACTTCTTCTTAAGCAGCTTTCTCTTTCAGTTTTTTTGGAGTGGTTCCGATGCTGTTTGCATATTAGTTTAATCTAGTTACTTGTAACTTTTAGAGAATTTATTTGTTAGTGTTATATTTTTGAGAATTGTAATACTATAAAATGAAATAAGATTAAATAATAAATAGATAACTGTGAAAAGAAAAGAAAAAAGAAAAAAAAAAGGAAAATCAAATATTACCTTCCCGTAAGAAAAACATAATAAAAAAATTTACTAAAAAAATAGATATGATAATTCAATAAGTATGAAAGCATTTAATGGAGATGCAAGTTTTCAAAGAATTCAAGGGTGGCGCCGGTTTTACGCTCCTACAGATGAACCCCGCCGCTATTTCTTCCACATTTACAGCGGTGAAAAAAAATAACAGAAAGAAAAAAACTACAAAAAAAAAAACAAAACCCGAACAACAGAAAGACTCGAAATCACGACCTTCCAGTTCAATCACAACGCATAAACCACTCGCACACATTAGCAACTGATAATGAAAGCAGAAAACTAATATACATACAATAACAAAAACGTAGTAAGAAAAAAAAAATTAAGTCTGCACCAACCACGTGGCCACCTTACACACGTGGTATTTTGTGATTGGCTTAATGAAGTAAGTAAATGCCCTCAAAAGCCAGCAATTAGAATTGTTAATATATATAATACCAACACATTAAAACAGTCGGTACAATAAAAAAAATCACAACACAAAATTAGGGAAGTGAGGTGATATATTGGATTTCACAAAAGATAGAGGATATATTTGAAGAGTGGTGGAGGGTTATAGTAATTATGAATCGCACCGAAAACCATTTTTTTTTAACTGCACCAGGTTTGTTATTTGGTTTGGTTGATGAATACGGTCCATAGATTATTTTATAACTCATTCTTTCAAGTACTACATTGAAAGTAATATAATAATAATAGGCTAGCTAATGTAATGGTTCACGTGTGCTTAGTATACTAACCACTATATAATATTAAAGTGTTAAGAAATAATTACTTATGGTTACAGTTTGTTAAGGTCGTAATCAATTAATTTTTATTGTTTTAAATTGTTTATTCAAACTTTTTCTTAATCGTTTCTTTTAAATGTTTTCTTGGTTTTAGTTTTAGTTCGTATTATTGTCTTTATATATATAATTTTGTGTAGTGTTCCATTTAACTAATTGTAACATCCCGGTTTCGTAATGACTTGAGCTGTTAATATTTTATTATGATTTATTTGGGGTTTAGAGGAATAAGCGGGTTTAGGTGATTAACCGGGTTAATTATGAGAAATTTCTAGTTATTAAGTTAACTTTATAATAGATGTTAAATCATAGGAAGGTTAAAGGATCAATTGTGTAAATAAGGGTTTTGGCCAAATTTTATAAAATTATGAAATTAGAAGGGCCATAGTGAAAATAGGGAAATAAAACAAGTCTGGGTATCCCCCAGACCTGTTAATCGCGACCAGAGAGGGAGAAGGGGGAGAAACACCTACTTCTTGCTGGAAATCTCGAATTGAAGCTTGTGGGTTGGAGATTTTAGTGTGTGAGGTCGGATTCAAGCATAGGAGGCTTCCTACATCACGAATTTCACCTCAAATCTTAGAAATTCTTGTCAAGTAAGTTGCCTTATTGTAGGGTGAAATCATGGGTTTCATCTAGAGGTGAAATCGGTGCCTGAATCTGTGTTGTTATGTGTTATTGTGCTTAGATTATGCTAAATTCCATCTTGCATGATTGATTTTATGTGTAGATGTTAGAATTGGAATGGGGGGTTAAACCCATCTAGTAGAAATCGAAACCACCATGGGTTGGGGGACTTGGATGGTGAATTTCGTTGAATGAATTCATGATAAAGCTAGTAAATTGTTTAATTGTGTATGAAATCTGAATGTGTTGTGTTTAGAATCAAGAATGGGATGCATGGATGTCCTACATGCTAATTGTTGTTAGGAATGCTTAATATGCACACTAGGTGCTCGATGAAATGCTTAAATGAAGTTGATTATGAGTACAAGCTGAGTTTTTGTGGATTAGTTTGTGATGGAATGTAAGATGTATGCATGATGAAAAATGGATAGGATGAAAGATTGTAAACTACCCGTTAAGTAGGATTCAATATGAGCACCTAAAGTGTTTGAGAATATGCTTGAATGAAGTTGATAGTGTGAATGTGCAGAAATTTATGAACTTGAATGGATGACCAAATGTGATTGTATGTTTTGATGAACATGGAAATTGAGGAATTTAATCAATGATTTGGTTATAGGTGAAGCTAGTGGAGGTGCAACTCAACATCGTGAAGGCAAGAACAAAGCTTGAAAGGTAACACGCAGTAGCTAGTGGTTAGTATTAGATAGTTGGTTATAATTTGATAATCAAGCGGAAGTTGGATGACTTATATGTGTTGAGGGCATTGGGTAATCAAATTGGGAAGTTGGTTATGTAATATGACTAACTAGGATTGCGGTATATGACCCAATTTGGGTTAAGCTGGATGTTAGGGCAAGACGAGGAACCATGAGAGTTTTGGACCTCGGATTGGCCCAACATGGAATTCAAGCGGATTAATACCTTGTGCGTGTGCTAAGGGAAACTAAAATGAAGGAAATTCTGATTGAAAGTCTAAATCATAAGTTGGATTTTGTGATGGGTGTGTTAGCGGGTCAAACGGGTTGAGTTTTTGGTAATTAGATTCTCAATCGTTTAATACATAGATTAGAATGTGAAAACAAGTGTTGTGAGGGTCTTTCCTAAATAAAGATGTGGTCTTGAAGAATTAGGAATGAATGGAAAAATTTTCGTAAAACTTGAAGTTAAGTATGAAAATTTATCAGGACCACTGTATCATACAGTGGAACTGGGAGTATGATACAGTGACCAGATTGGGGTTACGGTGGAAAGATTCTGTGATACGGTGGATCATACGGTGAAAGATAGAATTTTTCTTATGTTCCAAACGATTGGGTTGGCGGGTCAAGATAGGTTGATTGCTGTTGTGTGCCACTAATACTAACGTGTTACTAGTGTTCTTGGCAGGTACACTATTGTAGACGGGTCGGGATCGAACCGAAGATCTTAGGAACCGAACATCACATCTTTTGGGACCTAGATGCACATGTTTGCTAATGTGAATGTTATGTAGTATTCTTATGAAGTTAATGGTGCCAAACACCAAATTTTGTAAATATGGCATGGTAATGGATGAAAGTTCTATATATGTAATGAAATTTCCAAACTCTGATATTAAAACGAGGTTAATACGCATGAATTGGGATTGGGGCCTTACAAGTTGGTATCAGAGCCACGGTTTGAGGGATTCAAGTGTCATGGGGGCACTTGAACTCAAACCAAGTGCTCGTAATGGGGAAAGATGTTCGGTTCAAGGTTCGATCTTCTGACCCGGTAAGTGATTTAAATTATATGTATTGTGATATTAAATGATGAAATGTGTGGTATGGATCATTTTAAATGGTTGAGCTGAAAATTTTTAGTGATTGAAAAGCGGAAGTATGTGATGATAATGCTAACCTATTGTAAACTTTCAGTTTACTATGGCGGATGAAAACAACCCAGCTGGGGCTCTTACAGAGCCTATGATTGCAGAAGTAAAGAAGCTGATCTCGGATGAGATTGAGACCTCGGTGGAAACAGCGGTTCGGACCCATGTGGGTCAAATGGAAAATGCCTTGATGGAGGCATTGGAAAAGAAGCTGGAATCGATGAGGAATGATCTTATGGCGGAAGGAAGCGGGAAGAAGGATAAGGGGAGGTGTACTTACAAGGATTATATGGCGTGTAAACCTCCCCTATATACTAGTGAGGCAGATCCAATAGCCTGTTACCGATGGCTAGCGGAAATTGAAGCGGTATTCGAACGGAGTCACTGTGAACCGGAGGACCAAGTGATGTTTGCAACTGGTCAACTCCGGTCGCATGCGAAGGATTGGTGGGATATGACAAGGGAGGAGAAGGGGAAGGAGGCCATTAAGGCTATGACTTGGGAAGAGTTCAAAGCGGTGTTTTCACTATATCACAGCCCCGAGTCTGAAACGAATAAATTACAAGAAGAGTTGATGCAGTTTCGTCAGAAGAAGGGACAACCGATCGGGGAAGTAATTAGTTACTTCCTGGATCGCGTGAAATTCTGTAAAGAGTTATTGAGAACTGAGAGGCAGAGGATTTTCCAGTTTAACAACATGCTGAATGCCGATTTTAGGGAGTTCATTAATGCTTCCCGATGTGCAACTCTTGAGGAGCTAATCAATGCTTGTCGAGAGAGAGAACTGGAACTGAAAAAGCAGGTGGAAAGGGGTGAGAAGCGGGGGGTAGAAAGCAGTACTACCCCAAACAAGAAGCCAAGGGTGAATGAATCACCCAAGAAAGCTGAAAATAAAAAGAGTGGGTTATCTGATTGCCCACATTGCGGGAGAGCTCATAAGGGGGAATGTTTCTTTTTAACAAAGCAGTGTTATGGTTGTGGAAAGACGGGGCATAGTATAGCACAATGCCCTAGTCCGGCTCGGGTATGTTTTGGGTGCGGAAAGACGGGTCACAAGAAGAGCGAATGCCCAAACCCGAGTGCGGGGGCGGGCCAAAGCGGAGTGAAGCCGGATATTCCTCGAGCGAGAGGAAGATCTTATCAGCTGACTGTGGAGGAAGGAAAAGCTGATCCGGGGGTAGTGACAGGTATATTTCTTGTCAATGCTATCCCTGCTTATGTATTGTTTGATACGGGGGCGAGTAGGTCATTTGTTTCTTATGATTTTACTCGTCACCCTTCTTTTGTTATTAACAAGCTGTCTGTGCCCTTAGAAGTAGAAATAGCGGATAACAAGAGTGTCTTAGTCTTTGATGTGTATCGTGATTGTAAAATCTCTATAGAAGATGAAGATTACTCTATTGATTTAATACCAATGATGATGGGAGAATTCAAGGTGATAGTGGGAATGGATTGGTTATCTAAACACCAAGCCAAAGTGGTGTGTAACCGCAAGGTGATTGAACTAATATCACCGAGCGGGAAGCAGGTTGTGGTGCAAGGAGAAAGGAAGAATGAGATCACGTTGTGTTCAGTAATGGAGGCAAGGAAATACATCCAACATGGGTGTAAATCCTATCTGGCATATGTGGTGGATACCGAACGTGAAAGTAATAAAGCAGAAGCGGTACCCGTTGTGCAAGAATTCTTAGACGTATTTCCTGAAGACCTTCCGGGTATTCCACCGGATAGGGATGTGGAATTTCGGATCGAGTTGGTACCTGGGGCAAAGCCGGTGGCACGAGCTCCGTATCGGCTGGCCCCTACTGAGATGCAAGAATTGATGAAGCAACTGCAGGAATTGCTTGATAAGGGATTCATCCGGCCAAGTGTATCCCCTTGGGGTGCACCGGTGTTATTTGTGAAGAAGAAAGACGGTAGTCTAAGAATGTGTATAGACTACCGTGAGCTGAATAAGCTGACCGTGAAGAACAAGTATCCCTTGCCTCGAATCGATGATCTGTTTGACCAGTTACAAGGGGCGAGTTGGTTCTCCAAGATCGATTTAAGATCGGGGTACCATCAGCTGAAGGTGAAAGAGGAGGATGTCCCAAAGACAGCTTTTCGAACGCGGTATGGACATTACGAGTTCCTAGTAATGTCCTTCGGATTGACTAATGCACCGGCGGCTTTCATGGACCTCATGAACCGCGTGTGTAGGCCGATGTTGGATCGATCCGTTATTGTGTTTATTGATGACATTTTGGTATACTCGCGGAGCAAGGAGGAGCATGCCCAACACTTACGTGAGGTGTTGGAAACTTTAAGGCGGGAGAAACTCTATGCAAAGTTCTCAAAGTGTGCCTTCTGGTTACGGGAGGTACAATTTTTGGGGCATGTGGTGAATGCTCAGGGGGTATTAGTAGACCCTGCCAAGGTTGAAGCAGTAGCGGGATGGAGGACACCTAAGAACCCGACTGAAATCCGGAGTTTCTTAGGTTTGGCGGGCTACTATAGGAGATTTATTCAAGACTTCTCCAAAATAGCCGTGCCATTGACCCGACTCACAAGGAAAGATGTGAAATTTGAATGGGGTGAAAAGCAGGAGGAGTCCTTCCGGACCCTAAAGGAAAAACTAACTCATGCCCCCGTGTTGGCTTTACTCGATGGGACGGAGGATATAGTGATATACTCAGATGCGTCATACCTCGGCTTGGGGTGTGTACTTATGCAGCGGGGTAGAGTGATAGCCTATGGATCGAGACAGTTAAAGAGTAGTGAAGTTAACTATCCAACTCATGATCTTGAGCTGGCAGCGGTGGTGTTCGCCCTAAAAATATGGCGGCATTATCTATATGGCATTCCGTGCACCATCTATACTGATCACAAAAGCTTGAAATATTTGTTTGATCAGAAGGAGTTAAACATGAGGCAACGAAGGTGGTTGGAACTTATCAAAGACTATGATTGTGAGATTCATTACCATCCGGGCAAGGCCAATGTGGTGGCGGATGCCTTAAGCAGAAAAGGAGATTATGCACCTATTAAGGTGAAATCGATGAAGCTGGTTATAACCTCAAGTATTCTTGATTCAATCAAGAAAGCACAAGAGGAGGCGGTGAAGGAAGAAAATTGGAAGAAAGAGCGGATAAAAGGGGTGGTGAAAGACCTTGTCCACGAGGACAATGGTCTCAAATATCGTTTTGGGCGGATATGGATTCCTAACACGTGTGGGGTAAAGGAGTTGCTCCTAGATGAGGCTCACAAGTCTCGGTATTCAATCCATCCGGGAGCCACAAAAATGTATCATGATTTAAAACGCGAATATTGGTGGCCGGGCATGAAGCGGGATATCGTAAAGTACGTGGAGAAGTGTTTGACTTGTCTCCAAGTCAAAGCTGAACATCAAAAGCCGTATGGTAAGCTGCAGCCACTTGAGATACCGGAATGGAAATGGGAGCATATCACGATGGATTTGCTCACAAAGCTGCCAAAAACGAGGAGGAATTTCGATGCTATTTGGGTGATAGTGGATCGACTTACTAAAAGTGCGCACTTCTTGCCTATTAGTGAGTCGTATTCATCTGAAGGAATGGCGAATGTCTATGTGGAGGAGATTGTATCGCGACACGGAGTCCCGGTGTCAATCGTGTCGGATAGAGACACCCGCTTCACTTCTAAATTTTGGCGGGAATTTCAGGAGTGTATGGGTACTCGGTTATTGTTTAGTACCGCATACCATCCTCAAACTGATGGGCAAAGCGAGAGAACCATCCAAACACTCGAAGATATGTTGCGAGCGTGTGTGTTGGATTTCGGAGGAAGTTGGGACGCTCATTTGCCTTTGGTGGAATTCTCATACAATAATAGCTACCATGCTAGTATTGGAATGTCCCCATATGAGGCACTTTATGGGCGGAGGTGTAGAACACCCTTGTGTTGGGGCGAAGTGGGTCAAAGGGAGTTGGCCCAAAAAGAGGTGGTTAAGGCTACCAATGAGAAAATTCAAATCATTAGAGCGCGTTTAAAGGCCGCCCAGGATCGACAGAAATCGTATGCAGATAAGAGGCGAAGGGATATCGAATTCAAAAAGGGGGACCATGTGTTGCTAAAAGTGACGCCATGGAAAGGAATAATTAGATTCCGAAAGAGGGGAAAATTAAGCCCACGATTCATTGGGCCTTTTAAAATCCTTGCTAAAGTGGGTCAAAATGCTTATCAATTAGAGTTGCCGGAAGAATTGAGTGGAATCCATAATACATTCCACGTGGCTAATCTGAGAAAGTGTCTAGCTGACGAGGCTGCCTATGTGCCCTTGGATGACATTGTGATTGATGACAAGCTAAATTATGTGGAGAGGCCGATTGAAATACTTGACCGCAAAACTAAGCGGTTGAGAAATAAAGAAATTGAGCAAGTAAAAGTGAAATGGGAGCATAGGAAGGGATCGGACACCACGTGGGAGTCCGAGGAAGAGATGCGGAGATACTACCCCTACTTATTCCGGTATGTATTTCTTGTTTCGGGGACGAAACCCCTTTAAGGGGGGTGGAGTTGTAACATCCCGGTTTCGTAATGACTTGAGCTGTTAATATTTTATTATGATTTATTTGGGGTTTAGAGGAATAAGCGGGTTTAGGTGATTAACCGGGTTAATTATGAGAAATTTCTAGTTATTAAGTTAACTTTATAATAGATGTTAAATCATAGGAAGGTTAAAGGATCAATTGTGTAAATAAGGGTTTTGGCCAAATTTTATAAAATTATGAAATTAGAAGGGCCATAGTGAAAATAGGGAAATAAAACAAGTCTGGGTATCCCCCAGACCTGTTAATCGCGACCAGAGAGGGAGAAGGGGGAGAAACACCTACTTCTTGCTGGAAATCTCGAATTGAAGCTTGTGGGTTGGAGATTTTAGTGTGTGAGGTCGGATTCAAGCATAGGAGGCTTCCTACATCACGAATTTCACCTCAAATCTTAGAAATTCTTGTCAAGTAAGTTGCCTTATTGTAGGGTGAAATCATGGGTTTCATCTAGAGGTGAAATCGGTGCCTGAATCTGTGTTGTTATGTGTTATTGTGCTTAGATTATGCTAAATTCCATCTTGCATGATTGATTTTATGTGTAGATGTTAGAATTGGAATGGGGGGTTAAACCCATCTAGTAGAAATCGAAACCACCATGGGTTGGGGGACTTGGATGGTGAATTTCGTTGAATGAATTCATGATAAAGCTAGTAAATTGTTTAATTGTGTATGAAATCTGAATGTGTTGTGTTTAGAATCAAGAATGGGATGCATGGATGTCCTACATGCTAATTGTTGTTAGGAATGCTTAATATGCACACTAGGTGCTCGATGAAATGCTTAAATGAAGTTGATTATGAGTACAAGCTGAGTTTTTGTGGATTAGTTTGTGATGGAATGTAAGATGTATGCATGATGAAAAATGGATAGGATGAAAGATTGTAAACTACCCGTTAAGTAGGATTCAATATGAGCACCTAAAGTGTTTGAGAATATGCTTGAATGAAGTTGATAGTGTGAATGTGCAGAAATTTATGAACTTGAATGGATGACCAAATGTGATTGTATGTTTTGATGAACATGGAAATTGAGGAATTTAATCAATGATTTGGTTATAGGTGAAGCTAGTGGAGGTGCAACTCAACATCGTGAAGGCAAGAACAAAGCTTGAAAGGTAACACGCAGTAGCTAGTGGTTAGTATTAGATAGTTGGTTATAATTTGATAATCAAGCGGAAGTTGGATGACTTATATGTGTTGAGGGCATTGGGTAATCAAATTGGGAAGTTGGTTATGTAATATGACTAACTAGGATTGCGGTATATGACCCAATTTGGGTTAAGCTGGATGTTAGGGCAAGACGAGGAACCATGAGAGTTTTGGACCTCGGATTGGCCCAACATGGAATTCAAGCGGATTAATACCTTGTGCGTGTGCTAAGGGAAACTAAAATGAAGGAAATTCTGATTGAAAGTCTAAATCATAAGTTGGATTTTGTGATGGGTGTGTTAGCGGGTCAAACGGGTTGAGTTTTTGGTAATTAGATTCTCAATCGTTTAATACATAGATTAGAATGTGAAAACAAGTGTTGTGAGGGTCTTTCCTAAATAAAGATGTGGTCTTGAAGAATTAGGAATGAATGGAAAAATTTTCGTAAAACTTGAAGTTAAGTATGAAAATTTATCAGGACCACTGTATCATACAGTGGAACTGGGAGTATGATACAGTGACCAGATTGGGGTTACGGTGGAAAGATTCTGTGATACGGTGGATCATACGGTGAAAGATAGAATTTTTCTTATGTTCCAAACGATTGGGTTGGCGGGTCAAGATAGGTTGATTGCTGTTGTGTGCCACTAATACTAACGTGTTACTAGTGTTCTTGGCAGGTACACTATTGTAGACGGGTCGGGATCGAACCGAAGATCTTAGGAACCGAACATCACATCTTTTGGGACCTAGATGCACATGTTTGCTAATGTGAATGTTATGTAGTATTCTTATGAAGTTAATGGTGCCAAACACCAAATTTTGTAAATATGGCATGGTAATGGATGAAAGTTCTATATATGTAATGAAATTTCCAAACTCTGATATTAAAACGAGGTTAATACGCATGAATTGGGATTGGGGCCTTACAAGAACTAATGCAATATGGATTTATATAAGGTTAATTAACGTTCTATTTTCAATTCGTTGCATTTGATTAAAACTTGCAACTGATGGTCCATCGTAATACACGATAGCATTCACCGTATCTTATTGATATTTACATAAATATAACAAAACATCACGAGGAATAGTGCAAGAGAACACAACACGGGAAGCGGAACATGTAGTTAGATGATATTGTTGAGAAAACAAAAGAATTTTGGGTTTTGGTTTGTATTTTCCTTAACAAATTTTTTTTGAACAGCCCAACTTTATACCACACACACAGCACGGCCACCACCAATACAAAGTCCAAAACAATAAAGAGGAAATTACAAGCAAGGAGGAACTAATACAAATACAGAAAACAAACAACCCCAATCAATTTGAACCCTAGTGTGTCCTTCCTTGATCTAATCTATCTATCTATCTATCTTAGACCACCCACATCGGTGGGATTTACGGGCGTACGTACGTACGTACGGCGTACGTAACCGATGTGGGTTACGTACGTACGCGCGTACGTACGTAGTTACAAACCCTCACGTACGAGACATTGCGGGACCCACTGGATTATTCTCTTTTTTTTTTTTTTCCTTTAACATATTTGTTTTATTTTGTTTCATTTTAATATTTAATAATACAAATAAAATATAAATAAATTTCAAAAAAATCTGAAAAAATTTCTAAAATTCATAATTAATTAAAACATTAATTTTAGTATTTTTTTTTTTAAATAACGGCTAATTTTTTTTTTGTCTTATTATAAAATAGCCGTTAACATTTAATAATAATTTAATATTAAATTATTTTTTTAATAAAAATATAGCCGTTATAAATAAATAAAGATTAAATAAAATGGTGATGTGGAAATAAAAGGTGGTATGTGGGGAAGTACTTGATGTGGAAAAAAAGTGGGTTTTGTGGTATGTGGTAAGTACGTGACGTGGCATGCTGACTGGACCAAAAAGGTGGTATTTAGTGGTATTTAGTGTGGTATTGATGTGGGTGGTCTTATATCTGGCACAAACTTTTAAGCAATGAAGTGTGAAAGAGAATAAAATCCTCCTTCCTTTTCATACATACATACATCCATCCATAAAGTATGTTAATGTTGCTGTGTTGGAATAAAATAAAACCCACCACTTCAAAATGGAAATGGAAATGGAAGATTTGACTAGCAGCAATAAACAACCAACAGCGCCAGCCTTCCTTGCTTGCTTGTTTGTTTGTAGATCAACCATCATCATCATCATCTAGTCTAGATGATTGAATAAACAACAAACAATCAGAGACTCAGAGAGAGGATGAAGCTTGATTTAGTGTACCTGTCGTCGATGCTATCTTGTTTTCCATTAATAATCTACTCCTCCGTCGTCGTCGTCGTATCTAGTTTGAATTCCGACGGTCAAACATTATTGTCTCTGGCAAGCCACTGGTCCTCCTCTATACCCCCATCCTGGAATGCCTCTCACCCGGATCCCTGTTTGTGGGAGGGTGTTCTCTGCCGCCGCGGCAGCGTCGTCTCTCTCAACCTGTCTGCTTGTGACATCAGGGGTGAAATAGGACCAGAGATCTCCCGGCTAACCCACCTCCGCTCACTGGATTTGAGTTTCAACACCCACCTCTCGGGTAACATTCCACACACCCTTGGTAACCTCCTCCATCTCAGAAGCCTCTCGCTTTCTAACAACTCACTCAACGGTTCCATACCCGACTCCATCTTTCGCATCCCCACTCTCGAGGAACTTCTCCTCAGCTTCAACCACCTCACCGGCTTCATCCCCTCCAACCTCGGAAACGCAACCATGCTTCAGACCTTGTGTCTTGACAATAACCACTTCACCGGATCCCTGCCTCACAGCCTAACCAACCTTCGCAACCTTGTTTATCTAGATGCCCATAGCTCTGGGGTGGAGGGTAGGATCCCTCCTTTGGGTGCCTATGGCTGCCACAGCCTCGTCTATCTGGATCTGTCTTTTAACCGCTTCGTAGGAGCTCTTATTCCGCCTGAGCTGGGAAACTGTAGTAGCCTGGAACAGTTTGCCCTGGTGGGTTGCGGCTTAACCGGCCCAATCCCCTCCTCTTTTGGTCAGCTCACCAGCCTCACCCTCCTCTACCTTTCCATCAATAACTTGTCCGGAAACATTCCACCCGAGCTTGCCAACTGCTCCTCCTTGACTGATCTCCAGCTAAACCGTAACCAGCTCCAGGGTAGCATTCCACCTGACCTCGGCAGGCTTAAGCTCACCGCCCTTTATTTGTTTACCAACCGTCTGACAGGTGAGGTTCCCATGAGTATTTGGAAGATTCACACCCTGGAGGAGCTTCTTATCTACCAGAACCGTCTCTCTGGTGAACTGCCCCCTGAGGTCGCCCAGCTCAACCGCTTGAAGCAGTTTACCCTATATGATAATCATTTCTCTGGGATCATACCTCAGAGCTTAGGAATCAATGGCAGTCTCACCATACTTGACTTCTATAATAACTCCTTCGCCGGACCGGTCCCCCCAAATCTTTGCGCCGGAAACCAACTGGAGAAGCTGGTTCTGGGGTTTAACTCCTTCCAAGGGGGCATTCCTTCCGAGTTTGGCAACTGCCCCAGCCTTAGAAGATTGATTATAGATAACGCTAATCTCACAGGGGCTCTCCCAGACTTTGTCAATAATCCAAACCTGTTATACATGAATCTTGAGGGCAACCGCTTCACCGGACAAATCCCAGGTAGCAGCTTTGGTAAGCTTACTAACATCACAGAAATTAATCTCTCCATGAACCGGCTCTCGGGTTTTATACCGCAGGAGCTAGGAAGCCTCCTCCAGCTTCAGGGTCTGGACCTATCACACAATGCACTGGAAGGTCCTCTGCCACCTCAATTAGCCAGTTGCAGCAGGCTGTTGAACATCAATGTAAGTCATAACTCGCTCAATGGCTCCATCCCAGCTGCTGCTTTGCGGACCATGTCAGGGTTGTTGACTCTTGACTTAAGTCAAAACCAGTTCTCAGGAAGCATTCCAGCCTTCATATCTGAATTCCAAGCTCTGATAGATCTTCGGCTTGCTGGAAACCCGTTAGGTGGACCGATACCTTCCTCCATAATAGAGCTGAAGACGCTTGTCACATTGAATATCAGCAACAATGATCTGACAGGTGATATTCCCTCAGGTTTCAGTAAACTGGTTATGTTACAACAGTTGGATGTTTCTCGAAACCATCTAACCGGCCCTTTAGCACCGCTTTCAGAGCTTCATGTGCTAACCGACCTCAACATCTCATACAATCTCTTCACCGGACCCATACCAGCAAATCTATTGAAACTTCTAAACTCTTCGGTTTATTCGTTCTTGGGAAATCCAGGCCTCTGTGTCGACAGCAGCAGACGTTGCACTAGTAGTAATTCAGACAGACAGAAAAAAGGTCTTACCAAGTTCCAAACTGCAATGGTAGCTCTTTGGACATCAGCATTCTTGTTTGCAGTTGCTGTTGGCCTTGGTTTCATCTTCCGGTTTCGGCAAAGAGAAAAGCATGGTATCGAAAGAATGTACGGTGATAAAGAGGACAACACTTCTTTGCTTCACAAAGTCATGGAAGCTACAGAGGATCTAAATGACAGGTATGTTATCGGGAGAGGGGCCCACGGAACTGTGTACAAGGCTTCGTTGGGTCCCGAGGGAGTGTATGCTGTAAAGAAACTAACGTTTGGAAGCTGTAAAGAAGGAAGCACGAGTATGGTTCGAGAGATTGAGACAGTTGGGAAGGTGAGGCACAGGAATCTTGTGAGATTGGAGGATTTTTGGATGAAAAAAGATTACGGCTTGATATTATACAGGTATATGCATAATGGTAGCCTTCATGATATCCTGCATGAGGTGTATCCACCGCCGGTGTTAGATTGGAGCATTCGTTGTAACATAGCTCTTGGAACCGCCCACGGTTTAGCATATCTTCATTTTGATTGTGATCCACCTATAGTTCACAGAGATATTAAACCCATGAATATTCTTTTGGATGCTGAGCTGGAACCTCACATCTCAGATTTTGGCATCGCAAAGCTTCTAGATCAATCATCTGCGGCACTAATGAGCGGAACACTTCGGGGCACCATTGGCTACATTGCTCCAGGTGAAGTAAATAAATAAATAAATATTGGTTGATGGAATAATGTGCATGATAATAATGAATATATATTCTGGAGTGCAGAGAATGCATTTACATCAACTAAAAGCAAGGAGTCTGATGTGTACAGTTACGGGGTTGTGTTACTGGAGCTGATGACCAGAAAGA
The DNA here is from genome assembly GCA_039602395.1 of Deinandra increscens subsp. villosa. Lineage (NCBI taxonomy): Eukaryota > Viridiplantae > Streptophyta > Magnoliopsida > Asterales > Asteraceae > Deinandra > Deinandra increscens. The sequence continues at coordinate 126,337 of JBCNJP010000015.1, read as the reverse complement.
GGGCAGTTGATCCTTCATTTGCAGATGGAATAGACATTGTGAAGTGGGTACGGTCCGTTTGGAATGAAAAGAGAGAAGTTGAGGTGGTTGTGGATGCAGCAGCAGCAGGTCTTTATGATGATTCTTTTGTAAGGGAACAAGTGACACGAGTGCTCCGGCTTGCTTTGAGGTGTACACAAACCGAACCAAGCACAAGACCCTCAATGAGAGATGTAGTCAAAGAATTAGAAGATGTGTATACGGCAGTCAGGAGCAAGATTAAGGCGTAGTAGTAGTAGTAGTAGTACAGAAGCCACATGGATTGTTTTGTAATTTTTGGCCGCCTATTACAATCTTCTGCAATCATATTATTATCAAGCTAGATACAATCTTCAATCAAGTTCACGTTGTTCAGGTCTGGGGTTTTCATCCTCGCGCTGTGATAGATCCTTCAGATCCTAATTTTGGGTTGCCACATGGACCGAGGACCCAACTAAATCCCTCCTCCTGTGTAATAATCAACTTCGACATCAAAACCTCTTTGATAGATGGGATATGAATATATCTATATATATGATATACAAGGAATCTTAGCCTCAGTTAATAATGATTTTGATATTTCTGTTATATGATTCATTAGTTCAATTTTTTTCTTCTGATTGCATGAAGTTTTCATGTGATCTATCAAAATCGTTAAGTATTACACAGGGAATGAATGCATATTTAGTTTTTCCAATGTTGGCTGGCTTCTTTTGTTTCTCCAGCCAGGCAATTGGAAGTGAAATAAACATAACATAATAACACGTATCATTACGGTTTACAAAAGAGTTCCCCGCTGCACGGCATGTGCCATTATGAAGTGAACTCCACAAAATTCACGTGAAGTGAAACACTCAGCTTGATCATGTTTCGAAACACGCAGTCTGCCGGTTGGAAGTAGACATCCTCACCACCACGTGTCTTAGTATTTGGTTTTATGGAAGGGTTGAACGGACGTCTTGTCCAACATCTCGCTCGTGTGCCATGCATCTCTTCTTCAATTCCTAACTCAAATGTACTAGTGTTGGCCAACTCTATGAGAACACGATCCAATTGTTCCATGTCATAATCAACTCCCTTTTTTTTTTCTTTTCTTTTGTTTTGGTCCTCTGTTGGTATTACAAATCCCATGAAACCAACTTTATAATCCAACCATGCATGCCAATTAGGTTAGGTTTCATGGTATTCAAATTAGGTTTCAGTTTTGCATTAAACCAAAAACCAAAACCAACTCATACAACCACCATGAGTATTAGATTGTTATTCGTTAGTCTTTTACAACAATCATTATCATACATTCATTCATTATGGTATTTAGTGGGTTGAAATCTTAAACTCCTGCGTCTGCAACTCTGATAACTTCCCACCACCATATTCCAATAAGTGATTACAACTTCCAACGTCGCTCTCCATCTCATCTATAAAGAATTAAAGGAATGCTATGCTGAGTAAATGCAGCATGGAAATAACAAGAGACAGAAACCAAACACCTTTTATCATAAACACAGCAAATATTGTTTCAAGGCCAACCCTTGGCACCAGGTACTTACTTGTTTCAAGGTCAACCAACCATTAGCATTAGCATTAGCATTAGCATTGCACACATCACCAACAAAATTCCAACTTCAGTCAATAATATACTAAAAACGCTTTGCGATAATACATTAACCAAAAAACAAGCATGTATTCTACACAAGCAGAACTGCATTTATGCACCCATCATTCTCCGGATTATTCGTCACCTGAGCATATTTCCCTGCATCCAACCAGGTCCATAATGATATAAGCATATTTAAACATCATTCTTGGAGAAACATACCAATGAATAAGATAATGATCTTACCCCATACTACTTTCCCAGCTGGTGTCACAAGACCTAGTTCACTAACATTCACCTACAATTCATAATAAATGACAAAGCTAAGGTGAATGTACTTGGGAGAAACATATATAATATATACACACTCACACACATACCTCAATGATGGTTCCCTTGGTGACAACACCAAGAGATGTATACATTGGACCATTCGGGTTTTTCTTCACACCAATCATCTCGAGATTGAAAGTGCATTTAAGTTCAGGGTGTGTCACGTGGGCCTTGGTGAACCGTAAACCTGTTGGACGTATAAAACGCTCGTATTTGGGAGGTTTTCTTGTGAAACCTTGTCCTACAAATGTTACTTTCGTGATCATCCTCTTCCACTGCTTAGCTGCATAAATATCATAAATTCATGTTCCTTATACAACATAACATGTGGATAAAGGGCGTGCCAAGGATACTCACCTTTCCTTTTACCAGTTCTGATTACTTTAAACATCTCATCTTCAGCCACTGGTCTCACCTAAATAAAAGTTCCACAACCAATTATGCACATCAATTTAACCCACAGGCAATAGCTGAATATGCACTAGTTCCCTTACCTTGGGTAGAGGCACATCCCACTTCCCGGCTTTCTCCTTCCTTTTTTGTTTTACGGTGTTGCTAAGAACCTTCATACATACATACAGGACAATAATATGAATATACGCTTGTAATTAGATTATTTAATAACACCAAATCAACCATTTCAAACAGCAAACCTACCTTTGCACGTGTTGTGGCATCACGGTCAAGAAGATAAGCAGGCACAGCACCATCATGAACATCGTCATCCACCTTGCGTCTGCTTGACGATTCTTCATGCATAGCCAGTCTAGAAGAAACACACAGCATCACATTACAAATCAATCAACTATAAAAATATGGAAATATATAACCAACAAAATAACAGAGTAATTTGAGAGTGATACTAACGTCTTCTTCATTTGAGCCTTCTCCGCATATCGTTTCTTAGCAAACATCTTACCCTTGATTCCTAAAGCCTGAAACGTGCGATTGGATCTTGAGCAAATAAGATCATAACTTAATAATAGGATTATCTGGTGCCAATTCCAAACCCAGGATATAGTGTTTACAAACATTTGCTGGAAGAGCTGAGTGAAAAACAGCATGTAATTCCATGAAAACTAAACCTTTTGGGCAATTTGGGAGCGCTTGTGAACTTCACGAGCTTCCTTCTTCCGCTTCCTCTCAAAATGATCAAGGCGATATCCATTTCTCTTCCTGTGAAGCTCTATGTAATCACCTTGAGGCTTTTAACAGCAGATAAAAAAGGACCAGTCCAGTTAGATCACTGAATAATAATAACGTACAAAACTACAAATTAACGCTCCAGGTTGTAGTCCCCTTTGCAATATTACTAGACTCAATCAAAACTTATGAATATAAACCGAATGAATTGAAGTTCGCAGATCTGTCTTGTTAAAAGTGAAGCTAAGAGATTAACTAACCATGATAGATGTTGATGAATAGGATTCAGAGCGCCGGACACGATTCTATCGAGTGAGACGGGGGCCTGTCTGTTTGATGAAATTAGGGCAAACCAGCAGCAGCAGAAATATTCGATGAACGAACGTACGGAACAAGTGTTCTCTCTTGAAAGAAAGAAAGAAAGAAAGAAAGAAAGAGGACTTATTTGGGTTTAGATTTGAGAGCCGGCGGTCGTGAAACTGAAAGAGGGGTTTGGGTTTGGGTTTAGGTAATTACATATTTGGGTTATCCATATTTTGTTAATTTCTTATTAATGTTTCTATACCACATATAAAATTTATACGAGTCAACGAACGAGTCACAAGCTGAGCCGTTTTAGCTTGATCTTGGCTTGTTTGTAAACGAGCAAATTTCAAACGATTATGTGCGAACTTTTTAAACAGATTTAAGTAACAAAACAAAGTCGTGCACCTTCTTCATTGAGTAGTGTACAATTTGATGAAGTAGTGTACAGGTTGATGAGCAACACGAACAAGAATTTTCGTTTGTTATATGTCATAAACACATTTAATGCTTAATAAACGAAATAGAAAAACCTAGCGGTGTTGGTATGTTTACGACCCTTATGCACAAAAGTAACTATTTGTTTTTCATTTTTTTCATTTATGATACAGAGCATTCATGACAGGTTTCTCATCTTCATCCTTATAATTATATATATATCATTTGGAGATGTCGGTGCCACTCACGAAAGTCACTATTCATATTGACTCCTCTTATGCGATTGGTGTCCTTGGGCGGTGCCCTCGGTTTTCATTTTCTGTGTGTAAAACCGCCTCTCCCACCGACTGTTCTCTCTACTTAAACCCGCCGGTTGTCTCTCTCTCTTCAAGGAGAACGTAACCTGCTCTCTGGCTCTCTCTCTCTACTCGTCGGCGTCCGGCTGTCTCTCTTAAAAACCGAACGATTGTCTCTCTTTCTGTTGAAGGAGAACGTAAGCTGGCGACGTTGCTGCTCCGGAAACGTCGAAGCGACGAGGCCGTCGCTCCGTTTCCGTCGAGTTAACGATGGCTGCCCGGCTCTTGATTTGCGTGTTGGTTTTAAGAAGGTGCAGAAATGGGCGTCGCCACCGCCTACGACGGAACCCTACCCGCCGATAGCGGCTGCAGCCGTCGTTGCTGGCTTTCAAGGCTGTTTTCTGACATGGTTGCGTTGATGCTCTAACGATCTGTCGGTTGCAGAAAAGGGCGCCGCCGCCGCCTGCGGCGAAACCCTAGCCGCCGATAGCGGCTGCCGCCGCCGTTAGTGGCTTTCTAGACTGCTTTCTCACATGATTGCGATGATGGTCTACCGATAAGAGGTGTAAAAGACATTAATGTCTTCATCAGCCCCTGATTAAAAAAAAATTAATGATAAGAGGTGGGTTCGCCATGCCAATTTAAATTGGGAATGCATCACATGTGAACTCATGCATGTTTGTACTATAAATCTATGATCATTATTTTATTTTGTATAATAAAATAAAAATTACCAAGTAGATAACAATTTACTTAAGTTTAGAGAATTTTGGTCAAATTTAGTTGCTATATTGTTGGGCTAAAGTCCACTTCCAGGTCATGGTTTGACATGTTAACCCGAAAATCAGTTTTGGAAACACAGCAAGAATAAGTTTCGAGAATTTTGATCAAATTTATTTGCTATATTTAAATTGTTGGGAACCCGAAAATCAGTTTTGGAAATACAGAAGGAAAAAGATAATGGGGCTGTAAATCGTTGTGGCATATCTCAAAGTTATTAAGTATCTTCAGTAGGTCTCGAGACATATATCTAGGCGTTTAGACATATCTAAACAATGTATGCACAAGGTAAAGAATGACCAACCGTGTGTCACCTTTGGCATCACCTATAGAACCACCACAATGCATCGTCTTTCCGGTCTAACGCACAACTTCGTCTCGCCCGCAGCAACGCGCGGGTCGAAATACTCGTTTATATTATTATCATTATTTTTTTTCTATTGCAGTCGTAATTACAACTAAATAATATTTATATATCTTTATTATTATCTTTTTCATTATAATTAAAACAAATGGACAGTAAAAAAAAAATTAGTCACAACCACCAAGGGGCAAGGGTTTCCTAGTGAATGCTCTCAGAATCCAGCCAGCCAGCCAGATCCGTTACCAACATCATTATCCAGAAATCGATTCTGGAACAACCAAACGAAACGAAACGAAACGAAACGAAGCGAAACGATGATGATGATGAGTTCAATCCTAGTACCACCATCCATCATCGTCTCCTCCTCCCCCAAACTTGCAATCTTGAAATTCAAACCTCTTCACAAATCCTCCTCCTCCTCCCCCGTGTCTGTTCGATGTTCCGTTTCTGTGGCTCCTCCTCCTGCCTCATCAATAGCAATCATCAATAGTAAACCCTCCCCGGCTGAGGTTTCTAGAACAATCATGGAGTTGTCCTCTGTTGGTACCTTCTCCACTGCCACCCAAGACGCCTGGCCGCTTGGTGTTGGGGTCCGCTTTGCGGTTGATCCCCAAGGCACCCCAATTGTTTCCCTAAATCATTTCGCTACGGCTGCCTCTGCCGCCTCGGAGGAAAAAAGGTCCAGCCTTAATGTCCAGGTAGGTAATTCATTCAAAACAATCAGCCTGTCTGTCTGTTTGTTTGTTTGTTTGTTGTTGGTTACTATCTTAATTAATTAATTAATGTCTGACTGACTGACTGACTGACTGTCTTCATATTATGAATCTATCTGCTGCTGCTGCTGCTGCAGTTAGAACAATGTGGTATGAGAACAACTCAATGCACCATCCAAGGTAGCCTTCACAGACCTCGCGATGATGATCAAAAGGTAACAACTAACTAGTAACTACTTCTTCTGCTTGCTTTATGAGTAGCAAGTAAAATGATGGGATTGGATCCTTATTAGATATTATTTTTGACAGAAGAAGATTCAGTCGCTATGGGAAAAGAGGTTTGGAGAAAAGGCAGACGCTGACTTCATTCACATTCTTCATGTGGAAAGGGTGCTACAAATGGACAACTTCATGGGGGTATTTATTATATATCCTTATTTATCTTCTCTTCATCGATGATGATGATGATGATGATGATACTTGAAAATCAATAATTCTAATTCTAATTCTAATTCTTGTTGCATCAGGATGGTGTCTGGGTTACTTGTTCAGACTACAGGCTCGCAACCGCTGATCCACTCAGAGACTTTGCTGACCATCTAGTTCATGAGATCAACACACATAACATGGAAGATGTTCTCCGCTTTTGCAATATCTTTGTGGACTCGGATGTCCAGGTTGGTTGGTTGGTTTGCTTGCTTGCTTAACAGCTAGCTAGCTAGCTACTAGCTAATGAAAGAAGAATTTTGTTATCAATTTGATTGATATTATTATTATTATTATATTTTTGTTTCTCAGGTGTCTCAAGCAAAGATGGTGTGGGTCGATCGCTTAGGGTTTGACATCCATCTCCATTCTCCCCAAAATGATGTCTTTGAAGTCAGGATCCCTTTCCCTAGGGAAGTCACAAACGACAAGGGTGCAAAATCATCTTTTAATGGTATGTCCCAGCTCGCATGGGAAGTCGAAAAAAATTACTATCCCTTAGAATTTGAGAAAATCAAACAATTGAAGAAGATCGCTGCCAAAGTAAAGTGAATCTAAAAACTAATTTCTATGGCTTATGGCCCTGGCTGGCTGGCTGGCTGGACCTTCCTTCCTTCCTTCAATGCAAGAGTTTGGTAGAGGAGAAACAAAATTAAAGAGCGGTTGATCGGTCCGTCAGTGTTCAACAAAATCAATCAGTTGACCATTTACCTTCATAATTTTTGCATCATGATTTTGATCATCTTATCTTTGGGATAATAATAATAATAATAATAATAATAATAATAATAATAATAATAATATATAAACCAGCTTGTTTCACTGTGGATACTAACTAACCAAGGCAGCTTCGTATCTAGTATTCTGATTAGGATTACTATAGATATATGTGCTAGTAACTACATACATACATATTATTATTATGCCCCTCTGGGGAGGGGAGCTATGAGTTGACCTTATGAGATTAGTACACAAGTCCAGTCCTGTCCTGGGATATCAAGCTGCAGCAAGCAGTTGTTCTAAGAAGAGGCCTCTGTTGCAATCAATGACACTCTTGATCTTGCCTCCTATTAAGTTTCTACACTTGGTGCTTCTGCCATACTTACCCAATCAAAAATCCCATTGAAATCCTCTCAGGTTATTCGTTGCTTCTTTCTTGTCTTTCGTAATTGCATTGCTTCACAACAAACACCGCCCGAATTGCCATATGTTTACTACTTCATATCACCAGCTTAGCTTTCTAACTACTCCCGCATTACTTTCTTTAGGTCCAGAGTGTTGTATAAGAGACAAAGGAGATAACATACATACATACATACATACACTTGAAATCGTGTAGCCTAAACACGATCCATTTAACCTATTCATCTAAATGTGTCAAATAGGTTGGAAGGATCTAAAGTGTTAGTGGGTCAAATAGATTACAAAGTTTCTTTTTGGTGGGAGTAAAAATAGGCAAGAAAGTTGATATATTTATTTGTTGTGCAATGTATACCCCTTTACCCTCACACATAAGGGTTTGTGTACTTGGATTTTGTTACTTTAGGTATTATAGTCTATAGACGAATTTCATTATATCACTTCAACTTTACAAAGCTTATAGTTTCAACCACTTGAAACTTCAAAGGACACGGAGCTAGAAAGTATTGAATTTTGATGAAGAGACTATGTGGTTGGGTCCCATTACGGTCTCTCATTTCTAGCCATTACGAAGCTAGAAAGTATTAAATAAATTATATTGATCAACACAAAGCATGATTATTCTCGTGTCGTGTAATGAATTACCGGTATTAGTTAAGTGTTTATATGAATCCAACTTGCATTAAGAAAATATAAAAATGTCGTAAGAGTATTGTACTAGATTCTACTACCCATGAGTTTCTGCAGAGATAACGTGGGTATACGAAGTAGTTGCATTGCCATAACGCTATGTAAATAAAACGAAAATACGAAGAAGTGAGTAACGACGTTAAAAGTACAAGACAAACTTTAAAGTACTGAGCCTACCACCTAAAGTTATAGTGTACCAATTGTACCACCAACTTATCTACTAAATTTGTTGAGCTCGAAAAAAAATAAAAAATACAAGAAAAAAAACTCGTAGAGACAACGAGACCACACAAAATAGTTGCATTATTATAACGCTACATAAAGAAAATGGAAATACCAAAGGTTGCGCATCGACGTTGAAATTAGAAACCAAACACTAAGAGTGCTAAGGACGTAAAAACTTTGATACACAACTTTAAATACATGCTAGCTATTCACGGGTATGTTAATTGGTTAAGGACGAGACGAATGAGAGAGAATGATCATGAAACAAATGCTCTTAGGTATTTATTTTAGGTTTTTTTTTTTTAAGTGAGAAATACAATGATCATTTCACATCAACTCAACTTAGCTTTTCGATTTCGAGAAACCATAGAAACATTTGGTGTAATTTACTCTTTTTAGAATTGTTTGGTATTTTATAAACAGGTGACTCATTAAAAAAAGGGAGTTAATAATAATAATAGAATTGAAGTAGGATGATAGAAGGAAGGTATAATTGGTGCAAGGGGAAGGGGATTGATTACTACTCACAAACAAATACAAGAATCTGAAAAGGACTACTACCCACACACACACACACACACGGGGACCTACACTCCTCTTCCTCTTCCTCTTCCTCTTGATTTGAAGAGGAGGAAGAAGAAAGCCCTAAATTGTTGTTATTAGTAGTATTATCATGGTGGATGATGCAGGAGGTACCAGCAGCAGCAGCAATCAGTCGTCGTCGTTAGTTATTACGGACATATCACATGACCACCTCCTCTCCATCCTCCTGCTCTTACCCCTTCAATCCATCCTATCCTTCGCCATGACTTCCAAGAAAACCATAACACTCACTCGCTCCCACACCCTCTGGAAATCTGTCTGCGCCAGGGACTGGGGTCACTCCGCCGTCGAATCCATCATCCGCTCTTCCTCTTCTTCTTCCTCTTCCTCTCCTCCTCCCGACTGGAACCGACTCTACCAGCGCCTCCGTAACCTCGATCGGGTCTCCTGCTTTAACCTCCTCACAGGTACAGGTACAGGTCATACCCCCACCCCCAGAGCTTCCCATTCTCTCAACTTTTTCTCCGGATGTCTCCTTCTCTTCGGTGGCGGATGCGACGGAGGTACTTATCATGCCACATATCTATCTATCTATCTACCTACTTGTTTAGAAGATTAAATTAAATGCGAGTTTAGAACAAGATTTCATGTCTATCTGTGCTACTAGCTAGTAACATACAATGTAGGAGAATGTTTTCTCTTCATACATACATACATACATACATAGCCCTTGTTTATTTATTACCTGCGTTGTATTTCACTTGCTACCTTGGATTTCCAACAAACAAATAAACAAACATTATCCATCCATCCATCTTCTTCTTTAATTGTCAACAATAATGCATATTTATTTATTTACATCTGCTGCTGTTGCTTGCTTGATTGCTTTTAGGACGGCATCTTGATGACACATGGATAGGGAAGAATGACTATTATAAGAAGAGAAGAATGGTGACCTGGCAAAGAGTTGTTATATCAGGGGGTCCAAACGGGCGGTTTGGCCATTCATGTGTTGTTGTAACAGGCAACTGCCTTGTCCTCTTTGGAGGCATCAATGACAGTGGGATCCGTCAGAATGATACGTGGATAGCACAACAACAACAACAACAAGCAGCAGCAGCAGCAGGAGGAAGCACAACAATGTCATGGCGACTGCTCGATGTGGGCCCTGTTGCACCTCCAGCAAGGGGAGCCCATGCCTGTTGTTCGATTGATAACAGGAGGATGCTTATCCACGGAGGTATCGGGTTATCCGGGACGAGACTAGGAGACACATGGGTGTTATGCCTCTCTGAGAATCTTTCCTTTGGCACATGGCATGAAACCGCAGTAAACCATCCAGCCCCCTCACCTAGGTCAGGGCACACGCTGACCTGTATCGGAGGAAGCAGGACGGTTCTATTTGGAGGAAGGGGAATGGGTTATGAGGTGCTTAATGATGTCTGGTATTTTGATTCATCATCATCATCATCGGTGGGATGGGTGGCGGTAGTGTTTGAGCCAAGGAATATAGCCGGTGGGGTTTCCCTTGCTAGGGTCGGGCACTCAGCCAGCTTAGTTTCAGGAGGGAGGGTGCTTATTTATGGAGGAGAGGATTCATACAGGCGCAGGAAGGATGACTTTTGGTTGTTAGACATCAGTAGTAGTCAGAGGAGGGTGTGGAGAAGGCTCAAGTGCGAGGGGGGATATCAGCCAAGAAGCAGGTCATTCCATCGGGCCTGTGCAGATGAGTGTGGACTTTACTTGTATGTGTTTGGTGGGATGGTGGATGGGGCCCTGCAGCCTGCTGAAACTGCTGGGCTGAGGTTTGATGGAGAACTTTTTGTTGTAGAGCTTCAGCTGTAGCTAGCATAGCATAGCAGCATGCATATATGTATGTCTCGGTTCCAAAAGCTATACATTATGTTGCACCACAGGGAGGATTGATTGTATACAACAATAATAATAATAATAGTAGTAGTATCATTGGCATTGCTTGTTTGCATAAATGAACATGTCAATCCTTCCTTAATGTATTTATTATTATTATTATTCCTTTTGGTATTTTATTATTGGCCCGAGTCATGCTTGAGGTCTCACTATCGACTGGACTGTGTTTATACTACTATTAGTTTGTATGCCTGTTACATAAGATAGACTGACCAACTACATACAAAAATTTGGTAGATAATAATATGTCAACTGCCAAGCAAGGTTGGAGAGCATGTGGGTGGTCCTATTTATACACCCTTCCATCCATAATCTCCAACAAGACTGGGTCCTGGAATTGACAAGGTTTTGTCTTGGCACCTTTTGTTTTGTTTGTTACTGTAATACTTACTGACTCTCAAGGAAACTGTAAATAATAAATAATATATTGGATCTCCTCTTCCCGTATATCAATTACAACATTTACTGCTTTTTTCCAATTCCAATGCTGTGTGGCGATGGATGATAAACAAATGACTACAAGTATTCATCTAAAATAATCGAATTCAAATAGTATATATTATTAAGAAAGCGGCAAGCTTAGCTTTGTTCTCCACATCTCTCCGATGACCTTTTTTGGCGTAGGATCGTCAGGTCCTCTATCTCGTTGTCCTGAAGTGAAGTACAACCATCCATCCCAGAACCCTACCAGTGTGGTTTTCACACGATAAGGAAGCTTCCCAACAACCGACCATTTCTGCAAAAATAAAAAAACCACTTTTGCTTATGCTCAAGTTGAGATACCATTTATATATGTTTGATGACCTCAAAACTGCTAGTTTAAGTGAACAAACAAGCAGAGCAACGCCTTCTTCCCATCCTATCTTGATTTTTTTGTAGGAACAATAAATCACCACACCTGCAATCCAAAGGATTTGAACCCATAACCTTTTGGTTGGGAAGCCATCCCTTTACAACCAAGGTATCCCCTTAGGGATGGGAACAAGCCATTGATCCCAGAGCTCTAAAATTTTGTGTAACTGAAGCCTCAATAAAACATATGTTTTCTTCCCCTTTTTTTTTCTCTCTATGTTGGGGGTTAACATGTGATATGATTATGACACAAAAATCATTCACAGGGCTCCAAGCTGTTGGATGACAAAAATAATTATTTGGTTTCAGATCTAACTGAAACTCAACAGCAGAATAGGGGGCCATTAAAAACCAGAACAATTAGACAAGTTGGACTATTGGCGACAAAAATTCTAGGAGTCTCTAAGAGCCGTAAAATGTTTTCCTTGGGGCTAAAACAACTACACTTTTTCTTTTGTGGTTTGCTTTTTTAACATGTTGAAGATCTAGAAATATAACTCCTATACATAGAATAATGGCGTGAAAGGTTTGTAGTTGCTGACGTTGAAACAAGGATGTCACTCTAGGCATATCTATTATCTACTATATGTACCAAGAGTGGGGCTGGGCTCTATCCAAAGTAAGGGCATGTGAATGTGGATTTGGATTAGTAACTTTATCCTGTCAGAAATCTCATTCAAATGATGAATTAAAAAAGAAAAACGTCTTCATTACCAGTGTATCCAACTGAAACTGGAAGACTTCTCCAACGAGGATCATTTTCTTGGTGTCAGGGTGCTTATCCGTAGTGCCACCAGCAATAACAATGGAATTGTTGACAACCACCCAAGCAAATTCTATGTGAGAGTCAGGCTTAGGCATAGGAGGTAAAACCTTCCAATTCATCTCATCATCTAACATGTAAACATCACTATATACAACCTGTCACAATTTTTAAGCATTAATCAGAAATAACAATACAATCATAATAGCAGTGGTAGTAGCAGTAATAATAATAATAATAATATCTTAACCAATATTACCCATGGACATCCATAATACCACACAAAAAGAAAGGGGGTACTGAATAATGATTACCTCGTTCCTCCGGGAACATTTGAATATAGGCGAATTTGGTTTGGCCATGAAATCACCTTCTTGACCACCGAGCATATATAACCTGTCACCCGCCACAATACAAGCCCTGGAGCAAAATTTAGAGAAGGAATGATAATTTGTTAGACGGCTCACGGCCGTACCAAGTAAGTTGCAAAAACACCACAGATTCAGCAAGTGATCAATAACAAAACAATCATCCAATGACGAAGAAAAGAATTACAGAATTCAACGTGACATCCTTGATTCCATATAGATTTATCGTCAGATTTTTCGTATTGCTTGGTATTTGTTAGAGTATTGAGGTTTTGACCCCTGTTGTAGAGGATTTAGAAAATGTCTTCTTCATATGTTGGTAAAAAATATGTTTAAGTAGTAGTCACCAATGAGATCCTTAATCCTTACGAATCCAGGGTAGCCTATATATGTTCGGCCACACAACCAAGTGAAGACAGATATAGCAACCGCAGGGAATGATACCTGTGGGGGCCACCACGAGGAATGGGCATTTCAACTTGCCATTCCTTCTCTAGAACCTTACCATCCTTCACAGCAATACTCCAATGGTCTACTCCTGGTGTATATCGATCTTCTTTGCTGCCACCCATTACATGTAGTCTGCCTCTCCATAGTTGAGTTGCCGGCGCATACCTGGCGTTAAAATATATTGTATTCCAGTAACTTCCTATTTAGTTTCTTTCAATGAGAGCATGTTCTTTAGTCACAGATGTAAATATATACCTAGGGATCGGTAAAGGGGGCATGTCCTGCCATTTCTTGGTCTTAGTGTCAAGCACAAAAGTATGTGCTGTTGGTCCTCTACACTGTGGACCATATTGTCCAGTGACAATATAAATATATCGTCCATCGGTCACCATTCCTAGATGTGAATGCGCCATTTCTTTTGGCATGTCAAATCTTCCTCCCCACGTATTGCTCGTAAAATTGTATATATCAACATGAGAATGCACCTGCCACGGAAACCGTCTGTGTTACCATTTCTGTAAAAAAGTTTGTATGTCGGCATCAAATAAAATATTACAAACATGGCATTAAAGCCGGTATAAGACTCAACAAAGCGGCTGATGCCAAATGATCATCTACAAATGAATCACATATGGCTTTCATGTTTTAATACTACTATAGCAGAATTTAGCAGGGCGGCCCTTTCCTACCCGATAAGCAGTAAATTTGAATATACTGTACTGCGTGCTCAGAATCAATTACACGTAAGATTCTTACAAGATCAATGGTTCCGTATCCCGCAAAAACAAACAGTTGATCCTTGATCTGTACTGCTGCTCCATCAAGACGGGGCACTGGTGACTCTGTCATCTTCTCCCATTTTAGTTCTGGTCCAGGCAAATCAGCAAAAGTTTTAGAAAGGATTCTCCCATGAATGCCATCTTTTTTATCTTTATCAGTTACCCCCTATAATATAAAATTTGGGCATACATTAGCACTTCAATTACATGTTACTATGACGCATAAGGTGATTTGACACAATAATAGCATTTAATGACACTACAAAGACAAAAAATGGAACGCTTGGTGAATGACATATGAGTTATTACAGTAACAAAAAAGCATTTGATTAGTTTACATAAGCAAAACAAACCCTACAAATGACTGACTAATGTAATGAGCTTGTTTTGAGATTTCACCATCATAAAAGATTCATCATCACAAGCTCCATCTGTCAGAGAAAAGAGAAGCTGAATTTCTCTGCAAGGTTGCACATGTAGTCAAATGAATCAATAAAAGAATAGTTCCCTGTGACCTATGATTTAGTTATTAACAAAGACATTCCTGTGATAAGTTTCAACAATGATCTCTAGATAGATAGATAGATAGATAGATAGATAGATAGATAGGGGTGAACTGGTCTAGGAGAGAGAGTTGTCACAGAAACATCTTTCAAGTCCACAGGTAAGCATTCCTTCCGAGATGTATACATAAATAATAATAGATCCATGCTTGCTTAAAATCAGCAGCAGCTTCTAATTCCGATCCGATCCGATCATCACAACAACGAAATGCAGGTAACAACAAACACAAAGAGAAAGTTAATTAAAGAAGAAAAGGGGGGTACCCGGGCAGAGTGATTGCGGAGAAAGGAGTCGGAAGAAGATTCAGGCGGTGGCCAACTCATCATTGTGCCGGATGATTTGTAGGGGATAAATGTTGTTGAAGAAGAAGAAGAAGCCCAGAGTAGATCTGTAATTAGGGCTGCTCCAAGAAGGCCAACGCATACGAATACGAACTTTGTAGATTTCCTATGCTTTCCGGCAGCCGCCCTAGCCATCTCTCTCAACCACAAAATGATCGATCGCCACCGCCAAGGTTTTTGTTTGCCCAGTAAAACCTACTGGACCATGGTGGGTGCTACTAGCAGTCGGGCGGTCGGTCGGTCGGTGATGACAAATAAAAAAATTTAATAATTAGTATAATCTAACTAATCTAATTACATTAAACACTTTTTTATAGACTAAATTACATATACAACCTTTACGTTTACTTTCGGTTTCAGATATCATCCTTTTATGTTTAAAAAGTTTCAATGTCGTCCTCTACGTAAATGTTTTGTTTCAGATTACATCCTTTAGAATAACTTTCGTTAACTTTTTCCGTTAAGTCATAACATATGCTAAACATGTGAGGGGTAGTCTTGTAATTTACATCCTTCTTATATGTCGTACACTTAAACCCTATTCCAATCGACATATCCATGAACGACGTGCACTAAAAGCCATGTAGCGCCTGAAGTTCGATATCAAAGGGAACGACTGAATGTTGAAGATCGATGTCAAAGATTTGACCCTTAATTCCAATTGGCATATCAAAAGGACGACAGAAGCTTCCTAGAACGGTATCAAAGGAACGATTCCTGAAGATCAATATCAAAGGAACGACCGAAGCTTCCTGAAGGTCGATTTCATATTCACGAATGGCCTCTGATCAAGGACTTCATGAAGATGGATTTCATATTTGTGACAATGATGATGACTACGATATAGAGGATATATACCGTAAGATTCTTGGTACAAATTCTGATCTTTAATTAGTAGAGTTGAGAATTGAATTTTTTTTCTTCTGATATCGTAAATGCAAGCAATTATCATAATCTTTTCTCTATTAATTTGCATCATTGAGTTTCTTTTACTAAATATCAACCCCGTGGGTATAATAATGGTGTGTTGAATATTATTGACTTGTTGGACACATAAGGGTTTTCTATGGATGTGTTGGATGTTGTAAAGCAAAAACTAGGTTATGACACGGATATTTTGAATACGCCCAGTCATGTATCTATGAAAAACAGGGTTATTGATGTTTATCTTGTGATTGTCCAAATATATACATATTTATTTACCAAACATCCCCCGCAAAAAATGATAAAACTGACTAACTATTACAAGAACACAGTTGTTTTGTTTTGTTTTTAGTTTTTCAGGTTTAGTCAAGCCAAAATCACAAAATGAACGGAAAAAAAAAAGAAAATTACATGAAAAAGATCAAGTTCCAGATTTTTTGACTTTGACATGGCCCGTGCCCAACTTGGCACGACCCCGTGCCCTTCTCCAGTACAGCTCTTCCTCAGCTCTCACAAACATGGCCCCGTGCTCCTGACTGACACAACCTCGTGCTAACTGACACTGACAACAAGACCCCGTGCCCCTGACATAGCACGACCCCGTGTCAACTGACAGATGAAGTTCTTTCTCCTCTCTGACAGACACGGCCCCGTGTCGAAGTCCCGGATTGCCTATAAAGGGAGCTCACTTCTCACATTCCAACCGGCTCAGAGCTTAGCTCACTTCTCCTCCATCTTACTACTACTACGTTTTCTTTTTTAGCCAAAAAAAAAATCGTGTTCTTGTGTCTTCTCGTCAAAATTGTAAGAACAACGACAACTTAAAGTAGTTAATGAAATGTTATTTGTCTATGAATCTTTCATTTACTATTAAGCATATCTTTAAGTCATGATTGGCTAAATTCTTACACTCATTTAGGAATAAGGGTGTCTTTGGAAAATTGGTAAATCGTATTTATAAACTTACCTTAAGGTGGAATTAATGACTTTATAAAAACTTTTTTGATTGAAAGTTTATCATCAACTTCTTTGAACAAGCGTGCGCTACGTATCACAGACCATATGAGGAGTCGAAATCTCATCAACCGGACATGTGACACCCGGTTGGGGGACGATGCATGATCTTTCGGGTAACTCGCGTCCCATGCTACATTATACGTTCGGGGTCCTTATGTCTATGTAAGCAAACCCGGTTGTCGCGCATGTGCGGGCTGAAAGTATTTGGTGAGGAAAATGGTTGGTAGTATTTTGTCACCTCACGGAAGCCGAGATGGTACGTGTTGGTGAACTTGGCTTTGATTACGACTTACGCGCATGCACGAGAGAGATGCATGGAAGAGATGGTTCATAGCCCCTTTAAGAGATCAGTTTTATAATAAAAAAATCTGATACGCAGGGTTGTTCCCCTGCTGGTTCATGACGGCGTATCGAGTGTAAGGTAAGTGGGACCAAGATGCCCTACAACTAAATGGCATTAAAACCTCTTCGTTTGTTTACTAGCATCACAATTCCCCGGGGGTTCGTACCACAAAGGGCAATCACAATTCCCACGGATGGCGCCACTGAAAAAGGAAAAAGTGTCGTAATCAACACTGTTACAGCTAAATCAGAAGAATGAAGCAGAAAGTGAATGAGAATTGAATCTAGAGAGAGAAAGTAGTGTTTATTGATTCCAGAAAGTTACAGGTATTTTGTTGAAAGATACAATAATCCCTAATCTAGGTCCAATCTCGAGTATTTATAGGCTTCTAGCTCCGCTTCTCTGGTTCTTAACTCGGATCAAGACTCAGATCCTCGCCATGTATGTACCTGTAAAACCACTTATGATGTCCTGAGGACTTAGATGCCCGATGGTCGGATATGAAGACACATCAATCTCATCTACTCATCACCTGCTAGTAAATAATCTTAAGGGAAAGGTATAAATAACAGGATACCATCATTGTCGTTGACAAGTCTTCCAAATGATATTATCTTCGACCGAGTTGACCAAGACACAAATTTTTATTTATTATTATTATATTATTTTATAATTATTACTAACTCTTCACTTAAAGATTGCTCAGGTTAGACGTCATCAACGATGAAGTATTAAGAGCCCTTATTTTCCCTTGTGTCTTTGATCGACCTCAGATTCTTACCCATAATATACTGCTCCATGATGGGTGCACTTGCCCGTGAATATGGTAAAATAGTATTGTTTAAGACTTCGTGTTTTATAAATTTAAAAGCTTAATGCTAAAAAGGTGTCACTAATATTGCAAAAATTTAATATACACCACAACTACACCATCTTGAACATGGAAACACATATGTATCATACTTACCTAAGTTTAGTGTTGTGCTTGAAGTAATAAGTGAACTACAAGCAAAAACAACAACAACAACAACAACAGATGCATATATAGTGGATATTAGTAATATTTCTGAGCTAAACAAAGAATCTGATGTACCCTAGGTTAGTCTCTCTATATTGAACAATGAAGATTTGAATGAGTTTGACCCTTTCTTGGATATGGTTGAAGTTGAAGATAAGGTAGAAAACGAGGAAACTGATGAGGATGATAGTGACTACATCATAGATGAGGACAATCCTATGGATGATGATGAAGTTGATATGAGAGATTATAAGTTAAACATTGATCATGATGATGTAGTTCAATCGAAATTTTTTTAATTTGATGTTATGGGTAATGAAAAGTTTGATAGTGGCCATGAAACTGATGATGATCTTGCGACCAAGGAAACAAAAACTAAAGTACCTTATAAGGGGTAATGGTAATGACAACGTACAACTTTTTCATTGGGCAAATGTTTGGGAGTAAACCTTAGTAAAGAGCTTTTTGCAACATCACATGGTAGAAAGTAAAATAGAGTTGAGGATAATAAAGGATGATAAGGAAATAGTAAGAGTTGTTTTTTATGGTAATTTAGAGGAACAAAAAATTAAAGATGGTGATAAAGATAGTCAAATAAAATCTAAAAATGTTACATGGACCAAAAGTTCAAATACTACATTAGTGGCAGGACCAAAATACAAAGGGTATACGGGAAAAAAGAAAGACCCTATTGAAAATTTATGTCCTTGGGTACTTTTAGTTTCAAAAGATAAAGTTTTAGAAACATAGATGGTGAAAACCTTTATTGGAGATCATAAATGTCTTCCAACTACAAACCCACCTACTTGTACATCGTCTTTTTTATCACAACAACTCATGGATCAAATTAAAGAGAATCCCAAGATTCCAATCAAAGCAGTTCAAGAATAGTTCTAGAGAAAATTTGAAGTGCAAATTTCCAAAATTAAAGCTTTTAGGGCTAGACCTAAAGCACGGACGTAACTACATGAAGATTATATATCACAAAACGCTTTGCTTAGAGATTACATTGATGAACTCAAGAGAGCAAATCCAGGCACAACTGTAAAAGTAGATGTTGAAGAAGTCTAAGATCTAAGTGATACAACCAGAAAATTTAAGAGGATATATGTCTGCATTGGTTCATCAAAAGAGGGATTTCGAGCTATTGTAGGATATTTATTGGGGCTTAATGGAGCTTTTTATGAAATGACCTTTTCCAGGTCAGGTTCTTTCAGTTGTTAATTGATTCCAATAATGGTATATACCATGTCTCATATGCAGTTATTGTGGCCGAAGTCACACCCCGTAAAATTTGTTTCAGGTGCGGACGAGTTGGATTCACAATCAAGATTACATAGAACGACCTCTGGATGGTTAAACAACTAGAGCTATTTTAGATTTTAAAAGAGTTCATTTTAAATGCAGTGAAACATGATAAGAAAGAAGTTATTATTGTTGTTAGAAAACATAGTTCAACAGATTTTTAAAAACATGACACCGTCAGGTGTTATGCAATGAAATCTCCAAAATGGCTCGTTTGACCATAACTCTAGAATGTTATTGCATATCCTAATAATATGCAAGCAGTTCTACACAACAGACAGCAGATCAGACACCTGAGAATTCACATACTAAAAAGGTCAATATAAAGTTGGTGAGTTCACAGGTTTAATTGGCATGCAAAACTGTGATTGACAACAAAGTTTGGCATCAAATTATCACCCATTGACATTTGTTAAAATCATGTGTTATTATTACCATGAACCTTGAAATCTGAAACTAATTGTTTACCCACTCGTGGTATTATGTCCAACAATACCGGATGGCAATATAATTGTATGTACCCATTGACTATAGAACGGGAGTCAAGATTGGAGCTACCAATCATGGGCAGGGGCGTTAACCCAATAGATCTATTCACAAGTCATTGTTTCTTGACTAATTAATCGGATTTAATAAATAGTGGGATTCCATCTTAACATTTAATTGACATGATAAGATAGGATGGACGAAAAGCTCATGTAATCAATAAAGGGAACAATTATCTATTTTTCAGGCATGATAATGGTTATATGAATTCTTCCCCAAAAGAATTTAAAACAGTTTAAAAGAGGGGTCGGGAGACTCACCTGAGCTCAACAAATCCAAATAATACAGAGAATGATGATACGGTAAACCTAGTCGTCCTAAACCAACATAAGACAACTTAAGGTCTACGAATTGGATTGACTCCTAAGTCACTTCCAAAAAGTTGGTCAAGTATTGACGTCATGGTGACCTCATAGTTTGTTTGGTAACTGATTGGCTTAAGGAAATATTTACTATCATCAATACATATTGGAATTCGCGATAACGTTCCGGAAAATAAAGATTTAATATATTTGTAAAATATACAAGCATTTTGTCAAAGACATTAAACGTTTATGGATAATAAATAACTCAATAAATATTATTACAAATCATGGGCTCAAAAGGGGTATATGAAAAACTATTAACGCTAAAAGCCCGAAATACGCGTTTTATCGGTATTTGTCAATACGTGTTATTTTCTAAAAAATTTGGAAAATAATGTTCTATTTATGAAAATAATAATTTCCTCAAGTAATTAGCTTAGAAAATATAATTTTATATGATTGGCTTTTAAAGATGGTGGTTTTGCCGGTAAGGACCCGGTTTTCCCGATTTTGCATCGGTGTCCCGTTTTATGCCGTTTTTAGTTTCCAAAACACTTTGTAATCATATCTTAAGTCATTTTAGGTCCAAAAATACTTTTAAGATCAGTTCTAACCCTTCGGAATATATCTTTCTAAAATTAGGGTTTGCGGCGTCCGAATACATCCATTTTTAAGTCGATTTCTCCCTAATTTTTGCTCTTTTCTAAGGGGATCTTTTTAGCCAATTTTAACCTTGATTTTAGGCTCATAAATCACTGTTGGATGTTCTAAGAACCTGTCCAAAATTCGGATGGTTTTTAGGGTGTCGGTTTAGGTTTTCAACATGTTAATTTGTAGTTTTAAGACTCCTAAACTCATTTATAGTCAAAGTTTCTGCACAAAAGTTGTTCCAAACATGACCAAAATAGTCCTCATGGTCCAAGAAATTTCAAAAACGGATTTGACTTTTTACCCACAAAACTCGCTTTGTTAAGATGATCAGGCTTGATCTTTACCCCTTTTACACCAACTAAATCAAGAAATTATATGGTTTATGATTGAACTCATTTTTAAGAACAACTAACCAACATTGATCACTAAACCATACATGAATCATGGAAATAAAAAGAAGTAATAAGGGTTTTAAACTAGTTTTAACCATCTTTAAAGTTTCTTAAACTTTTACCACCAAGGATCATTATAATCACCATGACTTGACATAGGAAGTATATGGATCTTAAATATGAGCATGATAAAGTGATTTTACATGTCACACACCCAATTAACCACTAACGGAGTTTATACCGTTAAGGGGTGCGAGCAAACCAGGACCACAACCATTAGTTACAAATACTAAACGAATCAGAGTAAAGTCCAAACATTTAAAATAAAACAGTTTAAAAGTTCGCAGCGGAAATAAAACATAAGTATCTTAGCACTAACCACGTGCTTTAATTACAAAACATGAATTGTTATTCAATTCCCAAATTTAAGTTCAATTAAAATAAGTAACTTCGGTGCCATGCCAACCTCCAGTTGATACTCCTCAGCGATCTGCAAAAGTGAAAACCACACAAGTGTCAACCTAACGGTTGGTGAGTTCACAGTGGGCATGTCATGCAGCGGCCCGGTCTCATAAGCGTATGTATCGACGTATGAGACCGGGCCGCTGCATGACATGCCCACTGTGAATTAAGAGTAGAATTAAGTTTAACCACGGATCGCTCGCAGAGTGGTTATAGCGGTAACTTTCATAAGAGTAGAATTAAAAGTGCGGATAAATCAAGATCAGTTATAAGTTTAACCACGGATCGCTCGCAGCGAGGGGAGGTCTCGTCACCAAATGATGTAAGTGATATGATGTCTCACAGGGGTTATCATTTGCACCAGCATTTCTAAAGGATTTTGATAGGCTGGATACTATATCTAGAAGAAAGGAGAACAAGTGTGATAGCAAAATGAACTTTGCTAGATGTCCTCAACCATATGGTTGAGTCCCTTTAGCTTGAGAAATTGATGTTAGGGAATTTTTGAAAATGCAAGGTCGTATTCCTTACAACCGACGGTCTGCCGAGCAGGATTCCCCAGGGCTTCCATACACTGCAAATTACATTTACGTGTGCACCCGTAACGGCAATTTACCTTGTATGGTCACGCTGGTTCCTCTTACTTTAGCTACCAGGTTCGATGGGGTAGTATGTGGTTTCCAAGGGGTAAGTATCAAGAATGTGGTCATTAAATCAAAGGTAACTGACTGGGATTTGCCAAGGAGACAAGTTCTGAGAATAACAACTCATCTAATTTAAAGTTTATCGTAGGTACAATTTGGTAAGCAAGTGGTTCAGTAGGAGTATGGGCAGGGCAGGCTACAATGCCCCCAACTTACTTAAAGATATAGAGTAGTTATTGTCTGACTCGATCACGAATCCATTATATACACATATGTTTATATATATACTGAGAGAATCTCATATTATACTTAGTCATCACATGCCTGATTTCATTTATGTTACTAAAGTCTCATTCACGTTGAATTATCACACAACACTATGTGATTTATAATGCGATGTCTAAATTGACCAAGGAAAAGAGTGTCAACATTTTTGGGTAACAGACGCAGTCACAAGCATCCCATGAGAAATCATATGATTTTATACAATATTGCCCTATACGAGGCTAAACATTAAGTTATACGTGTAGGTCACTAAAACAGGTTGCTGGTTGTTAAAGCATGTAGCAAATCGTTAAGGCCAATTACCAAATCGTTAAGAGGAGCCACCAAGTCGTTAAGAGCAAATGGGGGCAAGTCGTTAACGCTTAAAAACTCAACCAAATCGTTAAGGCAAAATACCCAAGTCGTTAAGAACACTGTTGGGAGTCAAATCGTTAAGCACGGAGAAAGCCAGATCGTTAAGACCAATCCCGTGCAAATCGTTAAGTTCAAAAAGTGGCAAATCGTCAAGAACAAATCAGGTCAAGTTGTTAAGAACAAATCAGGTCAGATCTTTAAGAACAATTTCAGGTCAGATATTTAAGAACAAAATCAGGTCAGATCTTTAAGAACAAATTCAGGTCAGATCTTTAAGAACAAAATCAGGTCAGATCTTTAAGAACAAAATCAGGTCAGATCTTTAAGAACAAAAATCAGGTCAGATCTTTAAGAACAAAATCAGGTCAGATCTTTAAGAACAAATGGGACCAAATCGTTAAGGGGAAATGCAAAATCAAGTAAATTATTTCTAAGTCTCGGGAAAGAAAAATTTCTACCAAGAATCAAGTTCCTATACTAACACGAGGCGGGAATTTCTAAATGAGGATCACCTTTGGCACGCGGAGGAGTACTTTCGGGAAGCGTTGTAACCAAAGTTTTCAAAACAGTTACAGTTCAGGAATTATTATATAATACAAAAAGGAATTGGTTGGTTACACACAACAACTACTATTCATAAGGATTTGACCAATCACAAATTTCACATGTGCATTTGTTTTTTTTTTTGGTTTCTAATGCTTTTCATTTTTTAGTCTAATTTATTTAGTGACCGTGGAAAAGGAAGTATGGGCATCTCCACATAAAAACAAAAAAAAACTCATTTACAACGTACACATTTTCTGTCTTCTCTCTATACGCCATCCCCTTTCCTTTGCTGAGATTTGCACGCCATCCCCTCGATCTACTTTTTGATTTGCTTTTTTAGTGTGAAGATTTGTTTTATGTCTTCTCTCTACACATACATTTGCTTTCTATGCAACTCTCTTGAGAGAGAGAACCGGAACCCCTTTGGCTTCCATCTCCGGCCGTCGCTCTTTGTCTCTGCAACTCTCTCTTGAGAGAGAATCAAAACCCCTTCGGCGAGAGCTCCCATCTCCGGCCGCCGTTCTGTTTGCCGACCTTTACCCATCGATGATGCAGCCTCCAAATCATGGAACTTAGATCTAAAGATCGTTTGGCTGCGACGGTGGATGGTGTCGGTGGCCATGAACGTTTTTGATGGCTGGAGTATGGTTTCGAGGTGCTCGCCGCCGGACGATGGATGGTGTCAGCAGCCATGAATATTTTTTTACGGCTAGGGTTTGGTTTCAAGGTGCTCGCCACTAGATCTGTTGCCTTTAGATCCGAAACAACCAGTTTCTAGGTTTATGATTATAACCTTTGGATCTGAAAAACATGTGCCATTTTTTGTTTGGATGCATGTTTGGACGCGTTTGTGGTTGGATCTGCGTTTTGTTGTATATTTATGTGCTTTCTTCCTACACCGGTATTCTCTGTAGCGAAACCCTAATTCGTTTTGCTATGATGGTTGCGGTGATGGTGTGACGTTCATCGCAGTCGTCACCTGAGATGTCGGAACGGTGAACGGTGTTTGTTGTATCTTTTCTCTTTGGTGGTTCTTTGGTTAAGTTAGCCGAGCCGGCTTCTGGTTCTTGCTCAGTCTTTGCGTTGTTGGATTTGAAACACGTACGGTTGCTTTCTGTTTATGTATCTCTGGATTTCAAACTTTTATTATGCCGAACCCTATGTTATTTTTAACTTTGATAATGTTTCATTGTTGGTTATACTAATGTTGGTGATGAAATCTGCTTAGGGTTCGACCCTTCATTTTTACCGATTTCATCTTGAGATATGATTTGTCGGTTATAGATGGATGGCTATGATGATTATGAATTATGAAAGTCAAGTGAAAATTCATGTGTAGGCGGGGCAATTTCCTTTTGCAGCCACCATGAATTACTGATGTTAGTCTTACAAATTAATCGGTTTTTAAAATCTGAGCCTCCTATTTTACTCTATCTTCATCTTTTTATCAATTTTTTTACCATTTTTATTTTACTCTTATCTTTTACATGAGTTTAATGTTTTATTTTTTCTGTTAAGCGATCTTTTTATGTTTACATAGAGTTTTAGGTGCTATTGTTTTTGGATTTCGAATTAATTTAATCTTTTGAAGGGCTATAATAATTTTAAAAGTAAGTTTTCATATGCTGCCCACAATCAACATAAAATGAAATATGAGAAATTTTGGCACCTAAATGAGCCTGCTATGTGGGCTGGGAGTTGTATGCGAGAAGAAAGCTTTAAGTGTTATTTGCTCTTATTTCTTGAAAATTTGTTATCAATCATCTTGCTTTTGGGTGTATTACATTTTGATTAGGATAATTGATATTATAAAACTTTAAATGTCCACCGATGGTGTTTAGACATGGTCTTATTTAATGTTGAAAGTTGTAATAGTAATTTTGGGATAAAAGTTTAGTTATAATAATTCATATGTAAATTTAAGATTTAGTTATAACCATTTTATTGAATAAACTTCCCAATGTTGAAATAATTTTCATCACGTAATTCAAAAATGGTGATGTTGTCGCAACGCACGGCAGGCAACTGAGTATGCTAGGACATTGTTATTTTAGTGTTCGAGGCAATGGTATTTTGCCTTCAGGGTGTTTCACGCATATGATTTTTGAAACCAAACGACGTTGGTGTTGTTTTGTAGGTATACGCAAACGATGAACTAACAATGGAACCATGGTCTCCCGCCGCAACGCGCGGACGGGTAAACAACTCGTTTTTACTTTTAAAATGTTTCTGGTTCACTGTAACCAAAGGCTCTGATACCAATCTGTCACACCCCCAATTTCCACTAACGGAGTATAACCGTGTGGGGTGTGATCCAGACCAGGATCCAAGTCTTTAGTTACAACCAAGCCATAGTTAAAGGGGTAAACAATCATGTATTACATTAAATAAATCAGAGTTTACATTTCACAAAAATCAGCGGAAGCATTAAAAGTTTACAAAGTTGTTGTTTAGTAAAAGTGATTACTAGAGTAACTGAAGTACGATTTCCAAAAGGGTTTTACATAGGACACGTACTGCCAACGCCCGTGCCATCCATGATCCTCCAAGCAACCTGAAAAGCATTCAACAATCAAGTGTCAGCCAAGGTTGGTGAGTTCACTAAGCGGTCTACCCGTCACAAGTAGACCTATATTTATGATCAAAGACAGGTACAACACAATCAATATCATAAGTCCTGTAAAATTTTCCATATCGTAGGTAGCTAGCCTAATTTATGCACATTTGAATTGTTCGCAACCGAAGCTGACAATGTATAGGGATTACCTACGAATTTGCCTTCCCGTGTCCTGAAAGACCCCGGAGGGTAGGATAACATTGGTCCCAGTCCGACCTCCAGTCGGGTTGGTGCATCACGTGCACCGCTGGGCGGGGGTGTCAATCCCCAGTAGTACTACTCAACATCACCTAGCTATTCTATATTAACGGTCCGAATGTAAGGACTTTTGAAGTTTAACAATCAATTCAATGATACATATGATATTTGGTCGAAAAAAGTTTACTTAGTAAGAAATACCTTACCGTTGCGCATTATCGTCCCTGAATGGACATAGCAACATATAGTAATGAACTCACCTGAGGGGCACTGGTACTCAGCCAAAAGAAGCAATAGGTTGGTCACAATCAACCTAATCGGGCAAATATGACCTAAACGGGTTAGGAGGTGTCGCGAGGACTAAAATAGCAATCTTAGCTCCTAAACATGTTTCATGCAATCATACAAGTCACTCAATGCATATACAAGTCCCAGATTGGGAGAAAATCAAGAAATTGCAATTTTCGTCAAAGTTGACCCAGAAAGTCAAACTTCAAGCACTTAACTAGTGGCATAGCTAAAATCCACAATACTTGGAATTAACTCTTTAAATTTTACAGGCATATACTACATATCAATTAGGATTTGTTGCAAAAAGAATCAAGTAAAAAGGTTAAGGTATGAGAAAGTTATGCACGTCCGAAGTTGGCCAAAAATCACCTTTGTCAAACATTAACACACCATTTGGTGACATAGCTAAATTGCTCATTTCCTGGAGTTAACTCCTAAAATTTGGTAGGCAATAACTACTCAACATTTAGGGAATGTTGCAAAAAGAATCAACTCAATCGGATAAGTATTGAGAAAGTTATGCGCGTCGGAAGTTGGAAATTTTAGCAATTTGCAAAATAGTCAAAGTAGGTTTAAATTTTGCATAACTCATTCAAAACTTAGAGTTCATTAACCAAACCTTCCATATCTTACTTTTAATATATAAACATCATTTACAAATAGCAAACTCGTCAATAAAACAATATTAGCATGCTCAACCAAATTGAAAAGTCTACTTTTCACAAAACTGGACAGCTTTGAGTACCCAACTTGCAGCAGTGTTTTGAGTGACCAAACGGAGGTTTTAGAAAGTGTGCGAGTAGCCGTTGTAAAGCTAAGACATAATACTTTACTAGGGAAAAAGAATCAACTGATTTCGATGAAAATTGAGCAAGTTATGACAGCTGCAAGTTGACCAAAAAATCTGGCCGAATCTGTCTAAAATTTGTAGTTGTATAAATTACATTTTCGCGGTTTTGGTCAATCTTTTGCTCGTTTAATTTCATGTGAAGACTTGTAACACATTAGATATAATATTATCATGCTTTCCTAGTTGTCAAAACGATCATACAACACTCATAGCAAAATCAAGCATGTCACTTGCATATAAGCACATATTCTTCAAATTTCAAGTACCCACATACCCAAATTCTTCAAAAACACTCCTAACCCTCTAACCCCATCAAAATCACAGCCATTATACACTAACAAATCTGTCCAAAATCAGAATTTAACTTAACCCTTCATAAAACATGATTCAAGAGCATGTATACACACCAATTTGCACATAAACACAAGATAACCACATGTAATCTACCAATTTCATGTTAGAGATTTTTAGGGCTTACAATTTGGAGGTAGAAATCGCAGGTTTGAGATGATGGGAAGAAAAGAAAGCTTCCTTGAGACTTGTAGTAGCTAAACACACTTGAATCCTTCTTCCTTATGCTTGATTTCACGATTTTTGCATGTGTGTGTGTGTTGGTGAAATCGTGAATGAGAGGGGAAAGAGGAGAAAGAATGCGTGAAGTGGGAGATGGGGAAGGGTTATGTGCAGATTTTCTTTTGAAAGAAATTACATGTTTGGCCCCTACACTTTTATTTTGAACATAACAAGCATAAAACTCATTTTAAGTGGGTTTTTAACTAAAAGTTGTTAGGTAAAAATTCTAAAAATGTTTCTATTTGTTTTTAACTTATTTAATATGCAAGACTTAGTCGGGTTACATAAATTTAACATTTACACATAGAAATTTCATTTTATGCGCGAAGCCCAGTTTTACTCGAAAACGCGAAATTTTCAAATAACACATAAAGTCACGAAACGAGTTTACGAAACAAGTTACTAACATCAATTAGCACATAGACATGAACAATATACAATTAATCAAATAACGGGTCACGGGTTCGCTAACGGAACTAACGGAGTTAATGGAAAAAGTTAACGGGGTTAACGGAAAAAGTTAGCGGAGTTAACTTGGGAAGTTGCAATTGTCACATAAATAACCCTGAGAAAACACGTTTTCACCGCCCCTCAAGTGCAGTGAAAGATACAGATAGAAATGACTTAAATAACTCTGAGAAAACAGGTTTTCACCGCCCCTCAAGTGCAATGAAAGTTTAACACGTTATAGGAGAGCCAATGACAATTAAAGATTTATCTAAGGTGGCGGGCTGTTTGGTTAAATCTGTTTAATTAGGTGATATATGAATAAGTGTTTGAATGAATAAGACCTGTATAGAGGGCTGGATGAATACGACAATTTTTTAAGGCAAAAATCCTTTAATGATTCATATTTTTTTTTATTAAGAAGTTTTGTAAACAAAAAGTTGTATCTGTGCAATTCAGACCTCATTAAGAGGTAAACCAAACAGCCCTTAGGGCATGAGGTGTACCGACGCCATAGGGCACTTTAACGGCGCCAACAGACATTAACACCGCCCCCCTGCGGCGCCATGTAGTGGCATTGAAGCCCTCCGCCAT
Source organism: Deinandra increscens subsp. villosa (assembly GCA_039602395.1). Taxonomy (NCBI): domain Eukaryota; kingdom Viridiplantae; phylum Streptophyta; class Magnoliopsida; order Asterales; family Asteraceae; genus Deinandra; species Deinandra increscens. The sequence continues at coordinate 96,860 of JBCNJP010000015.1, read as the reverse complement.
ATCTTCGACGTCTTCATTTTAGACGTGAAAGAGGAGAGAGATTGAGTTGTCTAATAAGATAATTAATATAATTGTTTTTAATTATTTTTTTTGTTTAAAATAATAAAAAATACTTCAACACCACATAACACAACAACACCATTTATACCCCTTCCAAGTTATATGATGTTAAAGCCTAGTCATCGCTAACATAACGGTGTTAAATTTTAACATGACTATGAGTATACCAGATGCCCTGCCCTGACACAATATATTTTAAACTGATTTGGATGTTAATATGATAAATTAGAAGTCAGTATTTGAAAGACAAACGAGAATGGAAGTGCCGCTAGAAGTAGCCCTAAACCGGGTATGATATGTGGCGGTGGAATCGGAACCTAAGATATACGTTCGAACCTCTTGGTGTTTCGCCTTCCTTTCCTTTGCTGTCCTGCTTGCTTGCTGGCTCTCTATCTATCTATCTGCTTGAAAAATGTCGAAGACGACGAGAATAGAGCTGTTAAACCGATGGAGGGTCATTGAAGAAGAAGACGATGATGTAAACGAATACGATGACGCAAAACAATCTCACATCCGTCATCTTAAAGAAATCTGGTCAGTCAGTATTTCATATATAATGTTCTCCATTACTTTGCCTGATTCAGGGTCAGGCAATCAATTGCCCCTTTCTATGATATAATATAGTATATATAGGCTGGTTAGTTATAATATGACTTTGATCAATCAATATGCATATGGCTGGCTGGCTATCTACGGTGAACAACTAATAAAGCGTTTGGGAGTTTTTTTATACATTGCGTCTGATTGCAAATTCTTCACATGCATTAAATTTGAGATGAAATATTTCTCCAGCGTTTAGTTCCACTTAGCTATTTTTACTTTTGAAAGCTGCTTGTTACAATCCATATTCTGAACCTACCTTATTTATGTACTTTATTTGAATTTACCTACTAATGAAGAATGTAATATCTTTTAAGTACAACTTTATATTCAGGTTCACAGATGCATTCAGCTTTTTGATACATCTTCCTAGAGAAAATCATATCTGGTGTGGCTCCTGGGATATAATGGGACCACTTCTAGAAACATTTTACAACTACTTCAAAGATGATCGTGAGGATTCTCCTCTCAAGCTTTTGTGGAAGAGAGTTTCTCAAGAATTACAAGATTGCATGCAATGCATTTGTCAACATCATCAAGCCAAGGACACATATGCCATGGAGTATGAGTTGAGTTCAATTGGTCCCCTTCTTGATGTTTTATGCAGGCTAGATGAAGAAAGGGTGAATTATCAACTAGAAGAAATGAACAAACTAATAACACAGGGCAAGTATGATCCAGTGAAAGACAATGCTAAAGTAATTAGCGTCATGTATGAGGTAATCTTATTGTTAGTTACCGCTCCTAAGTTTTCAAGTTTATGTGATTTATTTGTTTAGTGGTGGTGTTTTACGAAGATTGGAGTGCGCTAACGGTAGGTGTTTATCTTATAAACATTGTCACAAATGCGAGTGAATCCTTTTCGTGCTTCTTTCCACCGAGCCAAACTTTCAATAATGCAAGAAATCAGTTGCAGGAAACAAAAACCAAGAGAGTGTTGTCTAATGTAGACTTTGCTATATGGTCTAAACATTATGTTTTCAAATGAATACATGTGTTAGTAATGTTTTGCATAATGTTTTACATTAAGCATTGCTTAGGCCCTAGGTTCACAATGGAGGTATTTCACTTTACCATGGGAACCTTGTGCAAGTTATTTTGTTCTATGTTTTATAAGGGTTATGACTCATGAGTGACTATGACTCATGAGTGACACATGATCTGGACCCACTACATGCATATATGAAAGACTAAGAAAACTACTAACTACCCACTACACTAACCAATTACCAACCTACTGACTCAACAAACCAATAATCCGGTTCTTTGACTCGTTTCTTTAAGACTTTAACCCGACTTAAACCCATGAAGTTTAACCCTAACATTTTCCTCGTTAATCTTCATTTGCACCCTTGATATCTTGGATACCAAGTAACACCTGTCTTTCGTCCACCAACCCATTAACAAACCTCAAATTCTTGCACCCGACACATAAGTCATCACTTGCTTTTTTTGTACGCCTATCATACTTGCTACTTGCTTCTACCTTTTTTTCCTTTCATGCTTGTTAATCTCTTTCTTCTTCATTGCTGGAACTTTCTAACAATGAGAACCACACAAATTGTTTGACTTGCTTGAGTTCCACACAAGATCTTCTCTACTGATCTCTCACACATATATGGTGACAACGAATCACACATATTCATGTTATTCTTTGTTCTTGCTTCTAGCTCCCTATGTGCTTGCTTAAAGTAATTAAGTTTCCTGTGTGCCTCCTTGCTTTGAAAGTAGTTCAATGGGGAGTATTTCTTCTATGTGCTACCTAGCTTGCCCACTTCTATTTGTTTTTCTTCTTTCCAAGTTAATTATTTGATCTAGCCACCTTCTACTTTGATTTCTTTATTTTCTTGATAGAACCCTACTCTGATTAGTTCAGCGACCGAGGTGGTTGGGTCCTTTTCAAGTTTTGAATTTATTCTGGCCGTGCCGGTCTTCTTGCTTGTAATTGCTTTAGTCAGTTCCACCTGCCAAAGTTGGTTGCTTTCTTCTTTTTTTCCCTTCTTAATTCTCTCGACAATACCTCAAGCCACCTATCTAACCCTCTCCAACCCTTTTCAATTGCTTCTCTCTCCCCCTATTCTTATTTAGCCAACAATCATCGCCAAAAAAATTGTTGCAACACTCGACTTCAAATCATGACTCTCATACCTCATCGGAAACACGTACTTCAACGCTTTGATACCAATTGCTGGCCTTGAATTGTGAATTAGGGGTGTTCATCGAAAATTTGGGTTATTCGAATTTGTAAATTTCAAAAACTAATTTGGAATTCTACTCGAATTCGAAAAAATTCACCAAACCCAATTCGAATAAGTTTATCTGAATCGAATTCATGCCTTATTGTATTCGAATAAACCAATTTAGACAAAATTTTTAAATAAAATAAAAAATATTCAAAAAAACATTTAAAACCAATATCTAATAACAAAAGTAGTCAAAATGTTGATGGAGGCTTGGAGACTTGGAGTTGTAGTAATGTAGGAAGTGATGAGCTACAAAATAACATATGTGGTTGATTGAGGCGATGAATTGATGAACAATAGCAGTATAACGATTAGGTTAAAACTTCAAAAGTGAAATGTCGATGGAATGATGGATAGAAATCATAGAATTTTAAAGAAAAGTGGGCTTTAGTTATACATAAATTTAAAGGCTAGCCTAGTAAATGTTAGAATTAAGTAAAACATATTTATCATAAATATCATATTATCTAAAAGATATATAATGCTTATTCGGGTTATTCGAATTGATCAGTTTGGTAGAACTAATTTCGAATTTGATTCGCATTCATATTGTTTATTTGGTTCGAGTAAGGATTTATTCTTGAATAAACCGGTATTCGAATTCGAGTTTGTTACTCAAATTTGGTTCGATTTGAGTTTTGGGTTATTCGAGTCCGATTTGAATAATGAACACCCTGTGAATGACTCAGGAACAATACCAAAATTTTATTGCATGGAAAACCACACTTCATAAATAGCCTCAAAACTTATATAAATAGCCTCAAAACCTACATATATTGGGAAGACCTCATGTAACACAAACAAATAAAATAACTACCAACTAAGACACATGATCTAGACCCATTACATGTATAAACAAAATATTGAGAAAATTACTAACTAACCACTACATAACCAACTCTATCACTCGATGACCAACTGACCCCCTGCTTATGTAAAAATATATTTTCTTAATTAAATTAGTCTAAAGAGTAACATGAATAATATTTTTGAAGTTGTTGGAAAATTGACTGAAATTTTTATATTTTCTAACAAAATATAAAAGTATAATTTTTTTTCTTTAGTCATCAAGATTAACACCAAATATCCTGAATTGGTGCCCCAACATCATTTCTACATTATCTGCCTTTTTGAAATTGAGAGTGTGAGAGTTAACGTGGGTGTTGGACATTTTTAAGTTGACATGGTTGCGAGGGGCTCTTCTGATGCTGACCTCTAACCAAACAAACACTGTAGAGTTAATACGGCTTTGCACCTTCTCTTCATAAAAGGTGTATTATTAGGTGTTAAGAGTTATGATATGATACGTTAATTGCTATTTGGAAATAACCTTTTGTTGGCTATTATAGTGCTTTAGTAATTTCATTTTGCATCGTGGATCATGAACCTATTTTATGTTTGTTTTTGCTTTTGCTTTTGCCACTGACTCTATGACTAGTTAAGGCACTTAAAGAGACATATTCAACCCACCTAACGTTGTACAACGGCTATAGTATAGGCGTATAGCTAGCAAAGAGAAGTTATAACTTGCAATACATCTTGCTTTACATCGTGCTTGGGACCTTCATGGCTGAGTCTTAGCAATTAACTAAAGTAAGGAGAAACCAATGTGGGACTAGCCCACTTGGTAGAGACTTTGTCTTCTTAGTTGGAGGTCTTAGGTTCAAACCCAGTCATTAGTGTAATTTAGTTTGTGGAGTAGTTTAGGAGTAGGATGGATTGGCCGTTAATAAAAAACTAAAGTTAGGAGAAGTATTCCTGGATTTGGCAGTTAGGATCTTCAATTCTTAAGTTAACAATTCCACATTCAAGCTTCACTAGGGTTATGACTTTATACCTAATTTAGATAATTAATAAATGTATTTTTTTTTAATTTCTGTATTACCAGCTATCTATTCTTGTTATTAAAGCATGTATTACCAGCTATCTATTCTTGTTATTAAAGCATTACTATCAAATATCTCGTACCATAGGTTTTAATTTTACTTTCCGCTGTCTTCAGGTGCTAATGTTTCCTGTCTTGTTGGATGACCAATCCTTGGCCACCGAGTTTCAAATATTTATGGAAACGGTTGACGATTCACATGAACTCACTTTGGCTGGCCATCAACAATACCCGGTACAACATTAACATACATTTGTTATATCCTTTTGGTCATAAAAGCTCTCCGTTAAGCACATTGAGTGTTTTCCGATTGTTTGAGTTTATGTAGGGAATTTATGCACTACTTTTCCTCAAAACTAGGAAGTGTCGCTCTATAGGGTTCCGCTTAGCTGGAAACATGGGAAAATTGAGGTATAATTTCTCCTCATGTTTTTTGGTGTCATTTACGTACCGATTGTTTCTTGTAATAATGAATAATCACTTTGTTGAATGTTAGGCATATTTCCCCCATATACATTTTTGGGGAATGCTAGACTATTTTTTATTCTTGACACGTTAAGCATATTTTATCTATAGTTTACTTAGGGGTGACATGTTTTTATGCTTGAGATCACTTTATAGCCGATTTGCATGTAGAAGGAAATAGTTTGGAAACTAATGCTAAAGAAGTAGTAATGAGACTAGTTAGAAGTAAAGAGTCAAGGCATGAGGAAGCTCTTGTAACTAGTAGGTGAGCAAACTGTGTTTAGGATAATCACTAGAGGGGTAAGGTGTGTTAGAGTTGAGTATTATGGTTGTCTGGGAACTAGACTTAATTTCCTGTGTGCGAAAAGCACAAAATATGGCTGAAACTTCAGTCTTACCTTGCTGCCCACAGAATTTCTATAAACTGTAGCTCAGTATCACAGTTGTACGAAACATCTTTGTGCTGTACCTGTCAATGATCTGCCCCTGTATCATCTGCCCCTGTATCAGCCCTGTAACAGACCCGTAACAGTCCTTCAACCACAATGACGACAACCCTGCTTTGGTAGCGAATAACAGCAAAATGACAAAATAGACGCAAATCAGCAGGGACCTTCTATTGTTGATGGTTTCCGTGGGTGGTGCAAGGAGACTGCTGAACTACAATCTAGCCGACACAAACATGGGCTTGATTGAACACTGATAGGATACAACACACACACACAAAACTGAAATAAAAATGACACAAGGATACACTTGGTTCGGTCTATTGTGCTATGGGGTAGGAAGAATTGTGCTATGGGTCCTCTTCCTTGTGTGAACATGCTTCTAAAGAAAAATCAAATTCTTGATGCTTACAGACATTGGTGTGCCAAGAGCATGATTTTTGACGTTAGGTTTAGATATATTACAGTTGAACTAAATACACGAACTAATAGGATGAAGTGGCAGGACCATAGGATATATTGATAGATGAAAAGTTGCTATGGCGTGCTTACAAACTCTTGAAGGATTATTGTAAATAAATTGTTTACAACATTAGATACTCTTAATTGGAAGACAAGTGGGGTGGACGGTTAATCATGCATCATGTGGTGGAGCCGTGGAGTTGATAGCCGGAAGACAAGGGGTATATGAACCAATTGGTCTTTGTCCCGATTTGCTGAGTGTTATGTGCCTTATGTCCAAGGCTTGATGCAAAACTACAGAGCTGCGGGTCTCACTAGAAGCAGCCTCTCTAATCCTACGGGTTAGAGGTAAGGCTGTCTACATCTTACCCTCCTCAGACCCTACCTTAGCTTTGCTATTGGCGAGATTTACTGAGTATGATGATGATGATGATTAGATACTCTTAGCGTTGATGGCATTATGAGGCTGTTAAAGTAAATTATATTTTGTTGAACTTCTTGAATTTGTATGTCCTCTGTTAATGCTAGTTTGATGGTCTTATCAATTTGTTTATTTGTTCACTTGACCTGGGAAGCATCTTTGCAGGAACTTTTCTAACTGCTGTTAATATTTAAGCTGATATCCATTCTTTGTTCAGGTTCATAGCATCACCATTCACCTCACAAAGTTTTTTTATATTTTTTTCTTCTCCCAGGAGTGCAGGGGATTTGGATCCTTTGCAGCCCTTGCTCAAGAAATGGATTGCATTTTTAGAGACAGAAGCCATGCCTACAAGTTTTGAGAGCTCAAGGCCAAGGATGGAACTGGATCGTGTAACTGTATGGCTTGGAATCAAGGCATTGTAGGGAGCAGTGGTTTTTACCAACTTTGAAACTTTCTTTCTTCTCCTTTCATCATTAATATTCTAGATGTGATGTAGTAATGCAGTCATTTCTTACAATGTTCTTGTTGGCTCTTTATGCAGGCTTGGGTTTCTGGAGCCTCATGCTTTTGAAGAAGGGATTTTGGAGCCCTATCCGAGTTTTCTGAGTATTGTGCTCAACCATATTTCTGATGATTCTCTTGAATTTTCTTATGCAATCAACTGCCTTAGACTACTTTTTGATATGCTTGGTATGCCTTCCTTTGGCCTTATATTTGTAATTTAGAATAGTTGATATCTTTACTTTTTAGTAACCTTCTTCTAAACAGTTCTTTATCTTTAAAGGATGTAAGCTCTGGTTAAGGGCAACACTTTCACCAAGTGTAATGCGTGACACACTACTGGGTCAGTGTTTTCATACTCAAGATGAGAAAAGCCACAAAGAAATATTTGATCTCTTTCCACTTTTTCTTCAGGTATGCTTGCGTGCTATCTTGCATCATAATTTCATTTCCACTGTGTTTTTCTTTTTCATAGACCACTTTACATTGAAAATTATGTCAGAAGATATTCCGTGGTCTTTATAATGTACATAACCTGTTTCTGCAGTCTCTTGAGGCTTTGCAAGATGGAGAACATAAAAAACAACGCCGGCATTTTCTGTACTTTCTTCTGCATCAAGTGACTGTTAGTAGCAACTTCAGCACCCTAATGAGAAAAAAGGCCTGCCAGGTATATGTTTTTCCTATAGATCTGCATCTATAATAGATACACTTGTCATATATGGTCTTTGCACAGTCCAGGGTTACTTTCACATATATCCCTGTAAACTTGATAAATATCATATATATCCAAACTAAACTCTAAATATCATATATATCCCTCTAAAATAATCAAAATATCAAATATATCCATTTTAATGCATTTCACAAAAAGAATTTTTATACAATGACTTCTTTACCTTTTATATTTCTAAAACAATAACATTTCCATCTTTACTGATTTTAACCTATCTTTTCCCCTTTCTGCGTTTCCTTTTCATTTTGTAGGTTTTCACCATTTCCAATTTTCACAAATAGTTTTTTTGATTGAATACAAAAACATGCAACATACAATAAAAGAAAAATAAAAATAAACAATTTGTTGAATCGGCTAAAAAAAAAGAAATAATTTGGTTTGACATATATACAACACCACGGATTCATACATACATATAACAGAAGCAACATACAGAAATTAGTTAAATGTGAAGCAAGGAACAATGTGTTGAATTGATATGTTAAAACTAAAGAACAGACGAAGCAAACAAAAAATTAATTAATTGAAATGTAAACTATTAGTTAATTCAATGGAATAAGGATGAAACAAAAACGATAACAATTAAGAACACGGTAGCAGTAGTGAAGAATACTATTGCAACCTTAAAATGATTAGTGAGACCCAATAAAATGAAAAGAAATATAAAAATGTATATATGAAAAGGGTAAAACTGGTATTTAATAAAATTTTTATTAGTAAAGGATTTATATGATATTTAGAATTTGATTAGGATATATATGTCCTTTAGTTAATGATGGCTAAATTTTGTTTGCAGATTGCCCTTCTCATTATCCACCGAGGTTACAAGATGAATCCTTCATGTCCACCTTTTGAATGTGCACACATGTGGTATGCAATCTTTGTAGTATTTCTACAAACAAATTAACTACTTTATCTCATTGCATTGCTTGGTATGCATTTCTCAGTAATTCACACATATTTTGAGAAACATGCATTTAATATATAAATTTATAATATTTTCTGAAGAGTTTTTTTTGCATAAAAGTCCAAACTATATAAAATTAACTTGACATAAAAATACAAAATTCTAATGCAAAAGTAATATAAACCTTACAAAATCATGTAAAACATATAAGTGAAATACATTCTGTGCTATAATAGGTCGGGATAGTCAAAGTCACAAGGCACACTCAAGGCGTAAAGGACTCGCTTGTTGCCTAGGCACAAGGTGCAAAAAACGCGTACACATGTGACAGAAAAACACATTAATAGTAAAATAGAGTGTTTTTATATATATAATAGGTTATAGACACATAAATATAAATAAGTTTAGTACCATTCCACAAATATTTTAGAAGTCTTAATAGAATTAGCAATTAGAATCATCAAGTTAGTTAGCAAAAGTTCAAAACTACTATCAGTTTACAAAAAATAAGTAAGATTAGTTGATCATCAACAACCAAATGATTAAGACCTAATAAAAAAGTTGAATCACGCATGTGTGGCCAAGGGTGCATGTGCTTTTGAAAGGTATCCGCTTTCTTCTATGCCGTGTGCCTAGACGCACCCCTAGCGCTTTGTCACTACTATGTAATGGGCACACTAGCTATACTATTTGGAGAACTGGTGTGTTGGCTTAGGTTGTTCTTGATAGATTGCATCGTGGAAATAGTGGCTTGTAGGGTAGCTTGTCTCCGGTTGAGACTTATATCGTGCCAAGCCAACACCTCGCGTACATACTCGTCACCGACTCACCGGTTAGGCTATGAGTGTCCATGATCAAATCGGACCTAATACCAATTGATATTGACCAAACTGGGCCGAGAGAAACAAAATAATAAGAAGGAGGTATGGAACAATTTCTTGATTTGATTCTGCTTATAAAATCAAATACGAGCCGTCTATTATATAGCCTTACAATTGAAAGACCTATGTATTTGGAACAACTACTACTAGCACTCACCCACTACCAGCTTGACTTAGTGAAAATAGCTACTACATAACTGAAAGGAAACTACTATTCATCTACGTGGTGTGCTGATTTGACATTGGATGCTCATGGAGAAGCTGTGAATGGATCACCTAGGATGTGGCACACACCAAGAAGTTATTCTACCTGATCCCTTAGCATATTCATTACAAGACCACACACACATAGTCGGGCATGCTAAATCGAACAAGGGTTTCATTGTTTAGTGCTATGTACACAATATAGAAAGTTAAATGTGAAAAAAAGATGGGAGGCTCAAGTCATTCCCATATATGGACAAACACGTACCTTCCATTATAAGCGGTTCTAGAATTAGCCTTGACAACAGAGTAAAGTGAGTAAAGATAGATTCTGTTACCTTAACATTTCGATGATGCACTTTATCCATCTCACAAGTTATAAAACGTGACTGTGCCAAGTTGAAATAAATATTAGAACAACATACGTAGACGATAACAAAATTGTAAGAGCCTAGAGGAGGTGAAGTGGTAATCTTTAATTCAATGATCACTTTTTCAAAATCTTTGTTAAAACTTGTTTTAGTTTTGAGAAATTTGTAGGTTGTTAGGCAATATGTAAAGAGTTTAGAGTATGAGAGATGTCACAAAATGAACATAAGGATGTATCACTAGTGTTCCGGGTGGATTGAAAAAATAAAACTCAACAAAAGTGAGATAACGGATGGGCTACAAATTTGCAAAGAAATGCTAGTTATTGGACTTTGATTAATCGTTGTATTTGGAGGTTGAAAGTCGCACGTTGCAATCATGCTTATGAATGATCGAGAGCAAATAAGAGAGAGAAGTTAATAAATACTTGGACATGCAATAAGAACATACACGCATCTACATATATGTATATGTGTGTGTGTATAATGGTATAATTTCTTTTGGCAGGATCATCATTGGTACAGCCAGGGTGCCTTGTTTATTTGGCTAGTTCATCTGCTTTGTCATGGGCTTTTTGTTAGCTATTACTCTTGATATGTTAAGTCATGATTCATGACGACATGTAGCATGTAAAGGTGAAGATCACTAGAATACACAATTCTCAATGGGGTTAGTCTTTACAGTGCTGGGAGTGAATTATTTGTGGCCAGCATAATGTATGACACTTTTGTTTGAATGAAATTAAATGAACATACATTAGCTTTATGGTAAGTGCTGCTAGGAGTCGCAAACGATTGTTTTTTCCCATTGTTCCCTTGCCAATGAAGGTGATGCATTGTGATGTTTCAAAATTTAATGTCCGTTCATTAGAGCCATATAATATGACACCTAGAACTTCATTAAGAGAAAAATGGAATCTGAAAAATGGAATCCCCAGCCGTGTGTCCTTTCAAGTCCCAAAACATAGCTGAAATATGTGCATTGTGAATCAAATCAGTAATTGTTGCTACTGATATGTTATGACGACTGTAGTTGTCATGAGATGATATCTGATTTTTCTGGCACAGGGGACCTTCTCTCGTGGCGTCACTCAAGGACTCATCTCTCTACAGCTCTCTTAGGCAACCTGCTTTTGATTTGGTCCAAACTATTTTAGTCTCTGATGCGTCTGCATTAGTGTCTTCAGTTCTACACCGTCAAACACACAAAGGTGTTGATAGGAATTTCATTGACTTCAAAGATGAATATGGCGATGAAGGCTTATTTGCAGATGAAGTCGAGGAAAAGGACACCTGTACCAGTTGTTGGAATGATTTTGGCGTGCAGGGTCAAACTGCAGCATCGGAATTTGGGATGTGGATGTGCATTCCTATGCTCTGGGTTGATGTTTTAGTGGAAATTGATCCTGCAGTTCTACCTGTATCATTTTCTAAGGCAGTTTTATGGGCTTTATCTCGTTTTTCTATGGTTGAACCTGAAAATAGCACTGAGATGGCTCTTCCTGTTGGACATTGGTTAGTCACTCGTGCTCCAGAGGTATCTCATCTATTCGGGTGGAGAACACCATCTGGTTCTGATGATGGTGGGGGTGGAGAAGAATTAAACTCAGTCAAGGTCACCACAATGTGTATCCCATTAATCAGAACTTTCAGGAGGTTAATTTCTTTATGCTGCCTCCCCCTTTATATGTTTAAGCATGGTATCATTGCACAGTGAACACTATAAGTAACATAATTCTTTATATTTTATCATATTAGCACAGGTTAACATCACATTTTATTACAAGGATGGAGCAAGGTGAGCTTCGGAAGCAATGGACTTGGGAACCAAGGATGGCTGAAAGCTTAATCCTTTTGCTTGTTGATCCTGATGATGTAAACACTTCCCTTGAAGTCATTAATTATATAGTTCCAGTATCCTACCTGATGAGTTAAAATGTCGTTTTGTTCCTGTACTTTTGATTCTTAAACCTTAAATAGCGCATTCTGTTAGTGTAACTCTCTCCCTTCCCTTTCTCTACTTCACTATTAACCACCGTATACATATTTTAGTACTTTTCTGCCTGTAATTATGTCTTTACTAGATTTTTTTTTTGGTTATTGTTGCAGAATGCAAGGCAAGTGGGTAGGCGTATTCTTGAACAAGTTGCAAACACACGGGGCCTTCTTTCTTGTTTGCAGTTTCTATGCTCATGCTCCGTGTCGATAGCATCAGTCTTTCTTGGGCTGAAACATGCTAGGGAATTGGTAATGTTTTTTTTTTATCTTTCTCTAGCTGTCAGCGGTCTTCATATGTGTTTTTCTACGCTGTGATGCTTGTAGCATGCTAATTAATTTAAAAAATATTCTGACTGCACAGAATTTAGTTGTTTCTGATGGCAACTATTCCTATCTTCAAACAACCTTGTGTCACGTCTTACCTAAAATATGGATCGCAAGACTTGGGAATTGGCTTGGTCTTGGAAATACATGGAAAATCCTAGAAAAGTTTATATTTAGATGCTTGTATAGAATTCTCTAGAATAGAGAATTATATTATATACTAGAACAATTATAAGATTGTAGGAATGGTACCTTGATGTTAGGGTACACGTGGCAATATAATTTTTGTTTTTATCAAAAGGTAAGTTAATAGGTGCAGTCGTGTAACGTAGCTTTTAGGTCTTACACTCGATACTTTAATTGTTTGGGTCGTTACTTGTGGTCTAATAGGTATATCGTGTAACATAATCATTAGGTTCTAGGGTTGATGGTAAATGTAAAAAAAATTGTCTTTTTTTTTGTTTTCTTTTAAAACGCAAAGTAATAGTCGCAATCATGTAACATAGTTTATTGGTCCTAAGCTCAATACTTTATTTGTTTTGGTCGTTACGCATTTTAACCCTGTTTTCTTTGCGTAACTTTATAGCAATGCAACTGTGTTGTATTCCCGCGGGTTGGAAATTTATTCGAGATTAATATTCAGAAGTATAAATAGGTTCTCAATTTAACCTAACCCTATATATATTTACAAGAATATATATTTTTGCTAATAAATAGTACTTGTATCCTAAAAGTTCTTGCTAACTATGTCTATTCTCAATGTCTTATTGCTTCTTTCTAAGGGTCAAGGGTCAACCAAGACCGAATTATTATAACTGATAGTAAGAAGACATGCCCTACCCTTTGATTGTTGGTGTCAGGATACCCAATTATGTTCCCATAACTACATAGGTGGCGGGAAGTTTTATTATCACTGGTTTCACTGCTGCATAAGTAAAATGTGATTTGAATTTGTTGGTTAGGGTAACATTTTTAATAAAAGTTTAGTATTATGATTTTAAAAGGCTAAATGATTTATCCATTGTTTTCAAATTTGTGAATTTATGCTTGATTTTGTGTCCTCTTTAGCTTCTGTTGGATTCAGTGCTGCGAACATTTCAAAGTGTACATCATTTCTTTTTTGTACTTTGCAAACTACTTAAGGAAGGGGCACGATCTTGCCAAAGCAATGATCCTAGTAACTTAAAGTTCTCATCTCAAGGTGGATTTCTACAGCAGCTTACATTTGAGTCCATGACTACAAACATTGATAAAAACTCTTCAAAATTTGATTCCACACATTGGAAAAAGTTCAGTTGTTTAGTATCAGAAGTTGCATGGCCATCTTTTTGCATATGCTTGTCTGAAGGGAAGACATTCATCGACTATAAGATCTCACAGGTACAGTTTAAGTTAACTTTAAGTTTTAATGCATTCAGAATTTTCATTTGTCAAGCTTATACACATATGTATATTTCTATGTATTTATGGAAATGGCTAGATCCTATTAGCTTTATATTGAAGATATCTCAATCTGTTTCAATAGGCTGCAATATTACCCATTAAGAGCACTTGTTCTAAATGTTATCTTAAGTATTTGATCAGATAAACACACATATATAATTATATGCACCACTTCTTGAATGTGAATCCCTAATATGAAGGTACCGTGGCCTGGGTTGGTATCGTTGGGCCAAAAGCCTCTCATCTTAAGCTTAGATTCATGTCAGTTTGCCTTAGTGTGCAAAGTCTATCCTATATAATCTGGGAAGAAATTGTATGTCAATACATTTGGGTTGCCTGGTATGATATTGAAATCAGTTGTTTGTGAAGGGCCGGGCAACATAGGTTTCGATCCAACTAATAAAGTCTCTGCGGTGGTTGAGATGATCAGAGTGAACATGTAAGCTCTCTTTCTACCTATGTAGCAAGACCGTTTGTCAGCCATAAGTAATTTTTATATGACAAAATCAGTAAAGAGTGACTAGGAGGCAAACCGACATGGAGGAAGATAAATGTACACAAACATACAATCTGTCTCTCTGGCTGGCCCTAATTTAGAAAACAAGTTGAGTACTCTATCCTAGGATAAATAAACATTTTAAAGCTTTTATTAAGCAAATAAAAAGGCTATTTTCCCACAACAGCTCTTTGTCCAATTGGTATCAAAGGTGACCAACCAAGAGGTTGTGGTGTCAAGTCCCTAAAGAGACAAGGCTGTGCGTATTTGCCTTTAAATAAATAGGCTATTTGTTTAATTGGTTTTGAGATTTCATTGAATTGCACTCAACTGAAGATGCTGCCATTAGTCATTTTGAATTCTGTAAACCTTTAAATATGAATAACTATGGCCTCATTTGGGTAACACATATCTTTTCTGTTTTGTAATATTGTAAACATGGTGGATTGTGATTCCAGTTTTACTACATAACAAAAACATATTTAGTGAAACTGTTTATTAAATAAGTAGTAAAAAACAATTATCCGTCCTGTTATTTTTAGACGTAATTGCAAAATGGATAGCTGTTTGACCATAGAAATAGCAAAGAATTGTTTGTCTACGGGGCTAACCTAGAGGTTGGGATCAAATCCCAAAAGGGACAAGGGTGTGGAAATATTATCCTCCCAGCTTCAAATGCATTTGACCTGTAGTGGAGGATTTGCATGGGTGATCTTCTTAATTATTTTCTTGTCTTTATGTAGTGTGAGGTTTTGATGGTCTCCTTAACTACAATCATGGATCATACGCTGACTGATATAGTTAAGCATTCTTTTCTCCATTGTTTCAGATGACCTGTATCCGATTACTCGAATGCTTACCTGTTGTTCTCCAAAGGCTCCAGAAATCTATGCACAGAATACCAGGAGATTCAGACATTTTGGTTAAGAATTCAATTACCTATAAATGGTTTCACGATCTGATGTACTGGGGGAGGTCTACGCTTGCCGTTGTACTTCGGTATTGGAAACAAACAGTGACCTATTTGCTTGATCTACTTAAGGAGTTGTGTGTTGATAAAACCTCTGATATCATGGCTATAGAAAAGCTTTTTAAACGTGGTGTGTGGTTATTATATTCAAGCCTTTGATTTCTATGTTTTGCTGTCGCCTTTTACATCAGCAAATTGAAGTTCTTGTTTTACTATTTGGTTGCAGAAAACATTCCAATTGATGAATTTACTGAGCAGGTATTGCGCCTATTTGTTACATTGGAGAATGATGTCAATGTCTCTTGTTATGCATATGGAAAATCGAACCTTAAAGCCCGGTCGTTTCAACCTGAGGGTATATTGCACAAAAATAAGTGTTCGCCTGAAAAACTAAGAGATTTCTCTTCGAAGGAGTCAGATTTGCAGATTTTGGACTCAGATTTTTGTACCAAAAAGGAGAGAGAGATGGTGATAGTTCTTTCAGATGATGAGATTGATGTAAGAGACGCCAGTGACACTTTGAATGATTCTCATGGTGGTGATGCAAGTCATTCACAAACTGCTGAAGCTTCACAAATGAATGAAGATAGTAAAAGTTCTTCCGTTGATACCTTAGGTTTAGTGGATCAAAAGCTGGATATAGAGAGTAACATGGACAAATCTTTTCTGGTCGAAGCAAAATTTGTACAAGGCACAAGTAAAGAAAAATCTTCTGGCACACAGAAGAAATCATGTTTGACAAAATCATGTGTAGAAAATCCTAGCTCCAAGATGCATTATTCAGTTCCATACCAGAGCTTGAAGAATACATCTGTTGATTTTAGGTCTTCTTTGAGCCAAGGTTTCAAAAAGGCTTCAGCAAAGAGTGATAGGGTCATTAAGGAGTTGGTATTTGATGCTAAAGATGATCCATGGGAATTTGCATTAAAATCTGCCAGACATCATCAATCACAGCTGGGGAAATCCAACACGAGTGGTCCAAAGCGGAAAGTCATCCACCTAAACTTACCAGTTGAAAACAGAGTTTTTCAATCAAACAGACTGAGAGGAGGGCATCAAAGGTTCCAACCTGTAAGGTTAGATGATTGGTATAGACCTATCCTGGAAATGGATTATTATGCTACAGTAGGGTTAGCAGCATCAACTGTAACTGGGAATTTGAAAGAGGTTCCTGTTTATTTTCAATCTACTGATGACTATGTGGCAGTCTTCCGTCCATTGGTGCTAGAAGAGTTAAAAGCACAGCTACATAATTCATTCTTAGAGATGGCTTCTTCTGATGAAATGTCATGCGGAAGTCTGTCTGTTATGTCAGTGGAAAGAGTTGACGATTTTCATCTTGTTCGCTGTGTTCATGATGACAAAGACTTAGAAGGTTCTAGGATCTGTGTTGAGAATGATCTTGTATTGCTTACAAGACAGCCTTTTGAAAATTCTTCTCATGAGGTTCACATGGTAGGAAAGGTAATCTGCTTTCCTTCATAAATTTAAGTTACCTTATTCCCAAGTTCTTAGTTGTACTGTGTCAATTGTCATGCTAGAATTGACGTAAATAGAACGACTTCCAGTTTGCTGTGAGTCTCCACTGCTTAAGTATATTTTCTAGAGCAGTTTCTGAAAAAAACATGTATGGTCTTGTGATGAGGTCCTATAATACCAGTGGCAAAACAAAAAAGCTGTTTACCAGAAAGTGTATCTTTTTATTATAGAATATAGAGTTCATAAACATAACCAATAAATTAATGATGAAGGAACATTTGTGATTGATCAAAACCTATATTTCTTGTATTGCAAGTATTTGAAAGAATTTTATTTCTTCAATACATTAGTAATAACGTCTTCTGGATTATTCCAGCATTAAATCTACATGCTATAACTAGAAGAGTTCAATATGACTTGTCTCATATATCTAGTTACATTTTATTTGAAATCTCACCTACCAGTTGTATCATTGGACAAACAAGGTTTCTGTCTTTCTGAAGTACTTGCTTATGAAAGGGTCACAAACTGGGGATGGTGACCGTGCTTGAGTTTTGCCTCACTATAGGGTTTTGTTCCTATTAGGATTTTGTTAAGTTATCTGTTGGTTAGAATTGCAACATGTCTGTCACGATGACTTGATTTTTCTTGGCCAAATCACCACACATCAAAAGATTTACTTTTTTTCTGCTTTATTTTGACATTTTAGCTGTTTATAAAGTTTCTGCAAGCTTATGTGCTTCTTAAAGGTGCTTAGAATCCATGAATTTTGGAATTTTGAGTCATGGTTTCTGAATTACAGTGTGTTTGGTGAATTAGTGACTGCATACATGTTTGTTAAAATCTGTATAATCTGTTCAACAAGAGGTTCCTAGAGAGATTAACAGGAAAATTCTTTAGGGTTGCAGTTTGACAGAGTATGTTATACAGAACTAGTTGCTTGCCAATCAAGAAGATGTAAACGCGAAAGATGGGGATAGCATAGATGAGGATGCTTCGATGGGTATGTGGATAAACAAGGTTGAACTAGATAAAAAAAGAAGTTTAGAGGTAGATTAGGGGGTAGCACACATTTTGGATTAATTAAGGGGGGAAGTTGAGATGGTTCAGGAATATGCAGAGGAGATAGATGGCGGCACTTGTAACGAGTGTGCAGACTCTCACAGTGGAGGGGACTGGGAGTAGAGGCAGAACAAAACTGATATGGGATGAGAAATTTTGGCGGAATTTGTTAGATGCTCACCCTCGGACGGAATGATCATAAAGGTCAGGGATTTTAGGGGAAAGTATAGATTCGGCGCTTCTATGGTGACTTGTACTTGACTTAGGTTGCCTTTAGTTGTAGGTGTAGGTGTAAGCTACTTTCTAGGTTTGTCTTTAGTATCATGCGAACCTTTAGTATCATGCGAACCCTTAGTCTCTAGCTACTTTAGGAGTAGGGGGTAGCTACTTTCCAGGTTTGACCAAGTCTTAGGTGTGTCTTTAGTCTTATATACTTTAGCCTTAGGGATTATATGCCTTCATGTACCTTTATATCCTGTGTATAATGAAAACCTGTTTTTCTTGTAAGTTTTTTTTGTCTTTCTTTTAAGAAAAGATGTTTTCCTGGCCAAGGGTCTCTCTGGAGCGGTCTCCTTATCCCATGGGATACTGATAAGGTTTACCCTTATCTCACCCTCCCCACACCCTACTATATGAGTGAGATTTTGCTAGGTATGTTTGTTCTTTTATACACACATATATACCCGCATGCGCATATATACAAACACACTTATAGGGTAGGGTTCAAATGAGAACTGCTATATTTTGTGAGAACCACGAGAACTCCGCCCAATCGAACTCAGATTGAATTCATTCCAGTGGCATTGCAACCAGCTTGTTGAACCTTAAAAGCTAAACCCTAACCCCTTCTAAACCCTAATGCTTAATCCTAAAAGATAAACCCTAAAAACTGAACTTTAAAGTTATCAATCACTGAATTGTTTTTTCCCTTTTCACAAAGTATTATTTTGTTTGTTTTTTTTTTATTTGTTTTTATTTTTACTTTTAGTATTATTTTGTGTGTTTTGACACAATTTGTATATGTATTTGTTCAGGTAGAAAGATGCGAGAAAGACAATAAAAGAAGATCAGGCATATTAATGATCAAGTTGTATCTTCAGAATGGATGTTCTCGTCTAAATCGGGCCAAAAAGCTCCTAATGGAACGAAGCAAGTGGTACATTTATCGCATCATGAGCATCACCTCTCAACTAAGAGAATTTCAGGCATTGTCATCACTGCATAGTATTCCTCTGCTTCCCGTCATCTTAAATCCTAATAACCAACCTAAGGTCATCAAATCAAGGATGGATCTCAGTAAGCTGTCCCAGCCTTTACAGCAGATTCTTAAATTTACTTTTAACAATTGTCAACTTCAAGCTATAAATAGTGTCACTGGACCTGTGGACTTAAGAAATGATTATGATCTATCCCTTATACAAGGTCCTCCAGGTATTAATAATGCATATTGACATTGATGGTCTTTTTATATTCTTATTTAACATAACATGTGCCTTTACTTCATTTGGAAAATGATTTTTCATTAGGTACTGGGAAGACACGGACAATTTTGGCTATTATCAGTGCTTTGCTTTCATTAACTGGAATGAATGCTCAAAGGACTGAAAGTGGTGTCACGAGACCTAGCAGCTATACTTGTTCCATGAATAAAGGGCATCAGATGAGTCAATCTGCTGCATGTGCACGGGCCTGGCAGGACGCAGCCCTGGCCAAACAATTAAAAGATGATGAGGGTAAAAACTCTAGAGCTACAGCCAGTCACATAAGAGGCAGAGTTCTCATTTGTGCACAATCAAATGCTGCAGTTGATGAACTAGTTTCCAGAATTTCCAGCCATGGCTTGTACGGAAGCGATGGATTATTGTACAAGCCATATCTTGTTAGGGTTGGCAATGCAAAGACAGTTCATTCTAGTTCTCTACCTTTCTTCATTGACACCCTTGTTGACCATCGTTTGACCGAAGAGGGGAATAGGATGGATGTGAATAGTGACATGGATGGGGGAGATTCTTCAGCCGTTGTCCGTTCTAAGCTAGAGAAGTTAGTGGATCGGATTAGGTTTCTTGAAGCCAAAAGAGCCAATTTAAGCAATGGAAATCCTAACACAAAACATTTTCTTGAAGGAGGAGATGCTGGCATGGGGGGTGATGATGTGAAGGAAATGTCTGATGCAGAACTAGGGGCAAGGTTAAGAGCACTATACAGTGACAAGAAAGCAGTGTACATAGATCTTGCCACTGCTCAGGCACGGGAGAAAAAAGTTAATGAGAAAAGAAAAGCTCTTAAACTTAAATTGCGTAAGTCTATACTAAAGGAAGCTGAAATTGTGATAACAACATTAAGTGGTTGTGGCGGAGATCTCTATGCAGTGTGCTCTGAATCTATGTTAACCCATAAGTTCAGCCCTTCATCTGAGTCTTCATTGTTTGATGCTGTTGTAATTGATGAGGCTGCTCAGGTACAAATCCTTGCTTTTTTTCATATTTTTTGCTTGCCTGTTCTTCCTGTAACTCAAGACTTGTCTATTCTTTGCCTTCTAAGTCTGCACTTTCTTCTTGGCAGGCCCTGGAACCTGCTACTCTGATTCCTCTCCAGCTCCTAAAATCAAAGGGGGGGAAGTGCATTATGGTAAGGTGTGGGGGGGCTGGGCTAATCTAATTTGATTACCTTCTTTTTGTTAAGTTGATTGTACAAAGCTTATTCATTATGTATATTGTTTAAGGTTGGAGATCCAAAGCAGCTTCCTGCAACTGTTCTCTCTGATGTTGCAAGTAAATATCTCTATCAATGCAGTATGTTTGAGCGTTTACAGAAAGGTGGTCACCCTGTTACTATGCTTATAGAGCAGGTATACTGTGTTTCTGTTACATGTATATATCTTTTAGTTTATTATGTAGTACCCTTCCTCTTTTCCTCTGCTAAAGCCACCAAGCAAACTAGACATTGGAACTACATTCCTCTGCATACTTACATATACATGCATGCATACGCTATATGTAATGTTTGCGTGTGTGTCAAGAAAGGTGATATAGCACTGAAGTGTTGTAATAAAGGTACTATAATGCCAAGGATGGTTCCATTTTTTGCTTGTTTTGTTAATGAAGTTAATTTAATCCTTAACTATGTTTATGAGAAAAGATTTGTACGTTGGATATGGACTCTAGCAACTATTAAGTAAAACCTGCTCAGTTTATACATAGAAATGATATATCTATCTCAAACTTATGCATTTTTAAGACTGTGAATCTATGATAAGGAAAGGTATTTCTCTCTATTCTAGTTTAAGTTCATCTCTAACTATAATTTAATGATCAAACATAAAATTGTAGTTATCTTGAAAATAAGATGACCATAAACTATTAATTGGAAAGTAAACACCAACTCAAGTTATGCCAAACATAAACATCATTGTATTATGATCCTGTGTTTTGGTTACAAGGTCTTTTAGGGTAAATTTAGTATGATCATTTGGTGGAATGAAAAGCGTTTTTAGCTATTGCAACCTAATGTGCACTTTCATAAAACTGGAGCACACCTTCCACAATAATAATTCCCCCCTTTCAGTATTACCACCTTTTATCAGTTACTTGTTCCACACTAATAATAAGAGTTTTTACATGTTTATTCAGTATAGGATGCACCCAGAGATATGCCGTTTTCCTTCTTTGCATTTTTATGATGGTAACTTACTGAATGGTGATGGGATGTCTAGCAAAGAAAAACCATTTCACAAGACTGAAGGCCTTGGGCCTTACTTATTCTTCGATATAGTGGATGGGCAGGAGCTTCATGGTAAGAACTCTGGGTCTCTATACAATGAGTGTGAGGCTGATGCTGCAGTAGAACTTGTCAGATTTTTCAGGAAGAGGTATATATATATGTACATATAATGTTTGTTTTGTTTTCCGATACGATAGTTTCTTCTTCAGTACCAGTTTTAGAAATGTTGTTGGTTTTGACAGTTATCCATCAGAGTTTGTTGGAGGAAGTATCGGGATTATAACACCTTATAGGTCTCAGCTTTCCCTTTTGCGTTCACGTTTTTCGGTTGCTTTTGGGTCTTGTATACTGGATGAAATGGAACTTAATACCGTTGACGGTTTTCAAGGTCGGGAGGTTGATATACTAGTAGTTTCCACAGTCAGGGCATCCTCTGGAGCAACTGAAATGAACTCCAGCAGAGGAATTGGGTTTGTTGCTGATGTTAGAAGAATGAATGTGGCATTGACGAGGGCCAAACACTCTTTGTGGATTATGGGAAATGTGAGAACCTTGCAGACAAATAAAAACTGGGGAGCACTTGTTAAAGATGCTAAGGACAGAAATTTGGTTTTATCAGTTAAAAAGCCATATGCTTCCATGTTCATTTCACGATTCAAGAGTAACCGTAATTCAGATGATAGTTCAAGACAGCTCAAGAGTAAAGAAAAAGGGAACGAGGTTAACAGACATACAGAACACCAGAGAAGATGTAACTCGTCCTCTAAAAGTAAAAGAGGGTTCCCTGTTGTTGATAATGGTAAAGCAAAAAAAAAAAACAAAAACGCTATATTATGATTCGTCGTCAGCAGCAAAGAAGGGTAATGAATCTGAAAACAGTGTCAAGAAAACATTCAAGGATGCTAAGCCAGCCAGTGATGAAGATTGTCAGGGTAAAAAAAGGACTGGAAAAGAAAAACTAAGGGTTGATAGAAGAGATATTGGAGTGGATATAATAAAACATCATAATGATGTAGGAAGTAGATCAGTAGAAAGACCCATCGACCCTATATTGAAAAGGAAACAACAGAGGGAAGCTGTAGATGCTCTTCTTCCTTCAGCTTTTATATCCTCTAAGAAGAAGCATGAAAAATCTGTCCCAAAGGGACGTCCTTCCTTCAGATGATGCAATTACACAGACCACAACAAGAAAAGGTACCTTTATTCTTCTTCTTCTCTCTCTAATGATACTCGCTTTACAACAACCCTGTTTCGTTTCTAGAAAATATGCAACGCCATGAGTTTCAGTTCAGGAGTTGGCTTTCTTTACAAACTAAGTCACCTGCGTGGATGCAGTTTGTATGTGGTTTGCTCCATCTAATAGCTAGATCTAGCCACCTATTTTTTTTTTTTGCTTTCATTTTTTTTACTAAAACCACTGGCAAAACCACAGACCACATATAAGTATACCTCATGCCTTATGATTCAGCTGCAAGCAAACGTGTAGGTAAAAGGTCTGAGCAATTAATAATATGGTATGCTAAATCATGCTATTCTTGTTCAGGGTTTGGACGATGAAGAGCGAGGATCTTTTTGGACGGGATTCCCATTACCCTTGTTATTTTGATTTTGGAACGCAGTGTAAAAAGCAGTGTTTGTTTTCATGTGACTGGGAGGGAGGTGGGAGTAATTTTTGTTTGTCGTATCTTTTACTTTATGTACAGTAAAATGAAGATCAAATAAAACTTGATAGATGTTAACTGTAATTTTATAAGGCGTTCTTTTTTATCTTAAATTATTACTGCAAGGGATTTTCAATTTGGATATTTTTGAAACGTCTACGCAACTGGACACTATGAAAGAAAACCCACTCTCTTTGATTCTTTAAAGGAAAGATCAGTAGTGACAATAAGTGGTAAATGAGCTTTAACTAGATTTTACTACCCTCGAGGTTAACATTGGTATATAAAGCGGTTGCATTGCTCGAGCGTGACATAAAGAGAATGGAAATACATAAAGTACTGCTGAACGACATTAAAATTAGAAGCCACATGGTTCAAATATTAAATATTAGACCTAAAGGTTATGTATGGCTTAATATAAATTTATTTAAAATAGTTAAATATAACACTATAGTAAATTAGATAATCAAAGCCTAAGAAAATTTAACAAAAATAATTAGAAGAGAATTGGAAAAATAATTTAAAAAATTAATTATGGCCTGCTATATGGTGTGGCGGTTCATGAATGGAACGTGAACTATTCCTAAAAAGTTTATCTCTTGTTTATAGAATAATGATAAGTTTGTGGTCGGTGGTGAATTAGTATTAATTGGTAGTAACTTAGAGCAACGGTAAATGAGCTTTAATGGTGTGGTCATTAACAGTAACTGAAATAATTCTGATAGAGCTTCTTGAGTCGGATGTACTTGTGATGGCATTTGATGATGAGGGTGATGATGTATTTGATATTGAGCCTTTGATTATTACAAGTAAAAGAAGGGTTGTTGTTTCTCATGTTGGGTTTTACAGTGGATATCCGGGTTGTCCGTTAAAATTTATTACCGACTAAATTTACGGGTTAATTAATCAGAATTAATTACGCAGCAGAAAATCGTTTTACAACGCGAATAAGTAAAACCGTAAACAGTATCAGATCACCGTGTACGCGCAAATACAGAAATTAATTAACTAAAATTAAATATCTAAAGTGAGTTAGATATACCTTGGCAGAGTCCGAACATCCGTTCGAGACACCGTGGTTCGACGAACTTGCGCTAGCTTGAACGACAACGCCCGAATCGAATCTGCGAGTCAAGTCTTCGACCACTTGCGAAGACGACATCTCGGGCACCATAGGCGCGTGCATCGGGTGAACCGGCGGTGGTGGCGGTAACGAAACGATGTCATAAATCATGACATCCGAATCTAGGGTTTCCGCCGTGTGCGAAGACGAAACCGATCCAACGGCGGTTTCATCCGTCATGCGTGGAGGCGGCGGAGAAAGTGGCGTGACGACGACGGCATAAAGTGGCGCCGGCCACTTAGGGTTTTCACCGGATTCGACGGTGGCGGGACGCAACGACTCGAAAAATGGCCTTGGTGGCGCGGGTAGAGCGAGGACCACCTCGCGGTGGTCCTCCCCAAACACTTCGACGGCGACGACGACCCTATCTGCGACGACGACCCGTAGCTCTGCGGCGGCAGCGGTGGTCTGAGTTTCAAAGCGGCGGCGACAAGACGAAGATCACGTTTCACCATGGTTGCGAAGCGATGGAGATGGTGGTGATGGTGGCGCCGAGATCGAGACAGAGAGAGGGTTTGCGTGGGAGGGGGCGACATCCAAAAAGAGAGAGAGAGGAGAAATTGAGATTAGGGTTTATGGCCCTAATCTCCTCCTTTTAATCTCCCTTATGGGCTCTAATGCTAGTAGAGGCCCATGTCGCGATCCACTAGCCAAAACCCACTAAAACCCAATCCGATATCATTCGTTTTTTAATCCAGTAACAACCAAATAATAATCCGTCGAAGTCCGTAAACCGTTTACCGAATAAATTGTTTCGTTACAAAATAAGTAACTAGTATTTATTTTTATTTAATCGTTCATCAATTAATTAACCGTTAATTAATTATTTAAGTTCGTTGACACCGGTGTAACTCTTTCGGGTCAAAACCGGGTCGGTTACGTTAAACGTCGGGTCAGGACACCTAATATCCAACACCTCCTCCCGACAATTCTCTCTCAGAAGAAGTAGCTCAAGGTGCTGAACAAACTGTATAACTTGAGGTTAACCCCATGCTTACTCTAAGGCTAAGGATAAGAGATCCAAGAAGACAAGGGGTTAGTCATGTTGAAGCTTGTGTATCTCCTTCTAGAGTTGAAGAAACCCAAGTTAATAACCCTGAAGTACAAGAAGCCAAGAATGAACAAATTTAAATGCCTCAATCATCACCTCAAGCTACCTCAACTGGCCATTATCCTAAGTCAAGCAATATTCAAAGAAAAGGCAATGAGACCGTTGCACATGTTGGTGATTCATTACTACAAGACAGAGTATCTTATCTTGAGGTGCAAGTTGAAGCAAAAAATGATGTAATTGCTCAGTTACTCAATGCTCTAAACTAGCAAGCAATGCAGATTGTGCTGTAAGAGTCTAAGATAATGCAGCAAGATATAGAGATTAAGAAATATCAGGCTCAGATTTGGTTATCTGACCTCTTTAATTATGCAACGAATGGATGAACTTGTGTCAGTTCCTAGAACTAGAGATGATGATAATAATGATGATCAAGGAAACGCAGGTGGGAATCATGATTATGCAGGTCCAAGTAATGTGGGAGATCAAGAGGATTTGTTTAAAGACATGCCAGTCAATGGGTCGGTTAATCTTGAAGATCTGAATTATGAGTTCAATTTTGATGACCTTGAAGATGTGGAAGAACCTGCTCAAGCTGGTGTTTTTTAAGTTGAAAGTGAAGAGGTTCCTGAAGTGCGAGAAACAACGGTGACAATGATCATCCCATGGCCTCGGAGTTATGATAATTGGTTCAGGGATACGCCCCCACAACCACAGAGTTACTCCTTGAAATTAAGGGAAGTCTAATATGATAAAGAAGGAATTCGCAAAGGGATTCGCTCGTGGTTATATGGTGCTGAGAAAGATTTGTATGTGGTTATCAGGAAGGGTGATAATTATACTGTATATTACAGTAACCCGAGGTAGTTTCATTCTAGGACAAAGATTGATTTGACTTATTTGGTTAATGCTCCATTCATAAATTGTTTAAATGATGTGAAAGCTAATCATTTTAGAAAGCAACTTGAGAATGTTTTCCTTAATGATTTTAAGGATTTTTTGACAATAGACTTAATTTGAAGAAACCACCTGGTGTGCTGGATCCTCATACTGGAAAGACATTCAAATCTTCCATTGGCCACCAACTGAGAAGACAAAAGTTGTGCCATTACCTGCTAAATATCTGGATGAGTCTCTACACGACTTTGAGATGTGGGCTTATGATCAGGCTATCAGTGAGGTTGTTGTCGTCTGCAAATCTAAAGTATTCAGATTCTATGATACACAAAATTTGCTGAGATTTGGTAAAAAAGACATCAAGCTTTTATCTTCAAAGCAAATGCAGCATGTGGCCAAGCCTAAAGAAAAAGTGAAGGCTTACACTTATGCAGTGGCTAAGATTTTACGAGAAAGCTCTGGGATAACAAAGACAACATTCAACAAAGTTCAGTATGCCATGAATCTAATGACATAAGCCTAGGGGAAAATTGTAAGGTTAGGATTTTGAGGCTTATGGATTAGATTTTTGTTGGGCTTGTTTTAGATAATTAGAGGGCTATTATAGTTCTTAATATGGGCTGGGGGTGGCCGGCCATGGGCTAGGCTTTGTATTCGGCATCATGTGTATATAAAAATTAAGATTGCTTTCGTTTTGAGGGTTAGATGTTTTAGCAAAGGATTGGGGTGAGCTAGGGGGTGTATGAGTCTTTCAAGTTGTGAAGCATTAACACAACGTAATCTATCAATAGTAGTTTGGTGTTTATTGTTGCTTTATATTGTTTTATACATCTCCTATCAATCGAATCATCGCTAAACTGGATTCAGCACGATTTAGTTTCTAAGATATCGTGTTCATGGTCTTTCTCGATCCTACAATATTCTTCATAACTTGTGTCATTTCACCATCAAATCTTCTCAAATCCGCAACTATTCTTTTGATCAGCTTTAAATACCTGTTTATGACAAACTAGCCAAAGCAAAGGTAAATATGACCAAAATATAACATAAGCTATCAATAAGTAAGGGTGTTTTGTCGTTTTAAAAAAAATAGAAAATAAAAATAAGTAAGGGTGTTCGACCCCATAAAAGATGTGTTATTTGAGACAAACACCCCCCCCCCCCAAGAATGCAAACTACTATTAATCCATATTTTAAACATGTTCGCAAATGATAATGGAAGATGGATATAATTGTCAACGATTAGAGACACAAAAGTATAAATAAACGGTCCCATGAGGTTTGCATACTCAGAGTGTTGACTAAACATAATAGTTTTTGAAAGTGAAAATTTATAAACAACACACTAGACTTCTTTCCTTAGGACTATCCATGACAGCCAACCATAATCTCACAATGAACACTCCTCTTGGGCCTTATATCTGGATAACTAGCAAATAATATAGTAATGTTTATATGTGCTCTCAATTTTCTCTATCGTGAACTTCATTATCATAAGCTTGATGAACGATCAAAACTGCACTAGCTACCGTGTAGAATCTTACAAATAAAGAGGTCTTTGTT
>JBCNJP010000015.1:14559-68391 GCA_039602395.1 Deinandra increscens subsp. villosa | reverse complement strand
AATAAAAGAAAAATAAAAATAAACAATTTGTTGAATCGGCTAAAAAAAAAGAAATAATTTGGTTTGACATATATACAACACCACGGATTCATACATACATATAACAGAAGCAACATACAGAAATTAGTTAAATGTGAAGCAAGGAACAATGTGTTGAATTGATATGTTAAAACTAAAGAACAGACGAAGCAAACAAAAAATTAATTAATTGAAATGTAAACTATTAGTTAATTCAATGGAATAAGGATGAAACAAAAACGATAACAATTAAGAACACGGTAGCAGTAGTGAAGAATACTATTGCAACCTTAAAATGATTAGTGAGACCCAATAAAATGAAAAGAAATATAAAAATGTATATATGAAAAGGGTAAAACTGGTATTTAATAAAATTTTTATTAGTAAAGGATTTATATGATATTTAGAATTTGATTAGGATATATATGTCCTTTAGTTAATGATGGCTAAATTTTGTTTGCAGATTGCCCTTCTCATTATCCACCGAGGTTACAAGATGAATCCTTCATGTCCACCTTTTGAATGTGCACACATGTGGTACGCAATCTTTGTAGTATTTCTACAAACAAATTAACTACTTTATCTCATTGCATTGCTTGGTATGCATTTCTCAGTAATTCACACATATTTTGAGAAACATGCATTTAATATATAAATTTATAATATTTTCTGAAGAGTTTTTTTTGCATAAAAGTCCAAACTATATAAAATTAACTTGACATAAAAATACAAAATTCTAATGCAAAAGTAATATAAACCTTACAAAATCATGTAAAACATATAAGTGAAATACATTCTGTGCTATAATAGGTCGGGATAGTCAAAGTCACAAGGCACACTCAAGGCGTAAAGGACTCGCTTGTTGCCTAGGCACAAGGTGCAAAAAACGCGTACACATGTGACAGAAAAACACATTAATAGTAAAATAGAGTGTTTTTATATATATAATAGGTTATAGACACATAAATATAAATAAGTTTAGTACCATTCCACAAATATTTTAGAAGTCTTAATAGAATTAGCAATTAGAATCATCAAGTTAGTTAGCAAAAGTTCAAAACTACTATCAGTTTACAAAAAATAAGTAAGATTAGTTGATCATCAACAACCAAATGATTAAGACCTAATAAAAAAGTTGAATCACGCATGTGTGGCCAAGGGTGCATGTGCTTTTGAAAGGTATCCGCTTTCTTCTATGCCGTGTGCCTAGACGCACCCCTAGCGCTTTGTCACTACTATGTAATGGGCACACTAGCTATACTATTTGGAGAACTGGTGTGTTGGCTTAGGTTGTTCTTGATAGATTGCATCGTGGAAATAGTGGCTTGTAGGGTAGCTTGTCTCCGGTTGAGACTTATATCGTGCCAAGCCAACACCTCGCGTACATACTCGTCACCGACTCACCGGTTAGGCTATGAGTGTCCATGATCAAATCGGACCTAATACCAATTGATATTGACCAAACTGGGCCGAGAGAAACAAAATAATAAGAAGGAGGTATGGAACAATTTCTTGATTTGATTCTGCTTATAAAATCAAATACGAGCCGTCTATTATATAGCCTTACAATTGAAAGACCTATGTATTTGGAACAACTACTACTAGCACTCACCCACTACCAGCTTGACTTAGTGAAAATAGCTACTACATAACTGAAAGGAAACTACTATTCATCTACGTGGTGTGCTGATTTGACATTGGATGCTCATGGAGAAGCTGTGAATGGATCACCTAGGATGTGGCACACACCAAGAAGTTATTCTACCTGATCCCTTAGCATATTCATTACAAGACCACACACACATAGTCGGGCATGCTAAATCGAACAAGCGTTTCATTGTTTAGTGCTATGTACACAATATAGAAAGTTAAATGTGAAAAAAAGATGGGAGGCTCAAGTCATTCCCATATATGGACAAACACGTACCTTCCATTATAAGCGGTTCTAGAATTAGCCTTGACAACAGAGTAAAGTGAGTAAAGATAGATTCTGTTACCTTAACATTTCGATGATGCACTTTATCCATCTCACAAGTTATAAAACGTGACTGTGCCAAGTTGAAATAAATATTAGAACAACATACGTAGACGATAACAAAATTGTAAGAGCCTAGAGGAGGTGAAGTGGTAATCTTTAATTCAATGATCACTTTTTCAAAATCTTTGTTAAAACTTGTTTTAGTTTTGAGAAATTTGTAGGTTGTTAGGCAATATGTAAAGAGTTTAGAGTATGAGAGATGTCACAAAATGAACATAAGGATGTATCACTAGTGTTCCGGGTGGATTGAAAAAATAAAACTCAACAAAAGTGAGATAACGGATGGGCTACAAATTTGCAAAGAAATGCTAGTTATTGGACTTTGATTAATCGTTGTATTTGGAGGTTGAAAGTCGCACGTTGCAATCATGCTTATGAATGATCGAGAGCAAATAAGAGAGAGAAGTTAATAAATACTTGGACATGCAATAAGAACATACACGCATCTACATATATGTATATGTGTGTGTGTATAATGGTATAATTTCTTTTGGCAGGATCATCATTGGTACAGCCAGGGTGCCTTGTTTATTTGGCTAGTTCATCTGCTTTGTCATGGGCTTTTTGTTAGCTATTACTCTTGATATGTTAAGTCATGATTCATGACGACATGTAGCATGTAAAGGTGAAGATCACTAGAATACACAATTCTCAATGGGGTTAGTCTTTACAGTGCTGGGAGTGAATTATTTGTGGCCAGCATAATGTATGACACTTTTGTTTGAATGAAATTAAATGAACATACATTAGCTTTCTGGTAAGTGCTGCTAGGAGTCGCAAACGATTGTTTTTTCCCATTGTTCCCTTGCCAATGAAGGTGATGCATTGTGATGTTTCAAAATTTAATGTCCGTTCATTAGAGCCATATAATATGACACCTAGAACTTCATTAAGAGAAAAATGGAATCTGAAAAATGGAATCCCCAGCCGTGTGTCCTTTCAAGTCCCAAAACATAGCTGAAATATGTGCATTGTGAATCAAATCAGTAATTGTTGCTACTGATATGTTATGACGACTGTAGTTGTCATGAGATGATATCTGATTTTTCTGGCACAGGGGACCTTCTCTCGTGGCGTCACTCAAGGACTCATCTCTCTACAGCTCTCTTAGGCAACCTGCTTTTGATTTGGTCCAAACTATTTTAGTCTCTGATGCGTCTGCATTAGTGTCTTCAGTTCTACACCGTCAAACACACAAAGGTGTTGATAGGAATTTCATTGACTTCAAAGATGAATATGGCGATGAAGGCTTATTTGCAGATGAAGTCGAGGAAAAGGACACCTGTACCAGTTGTTGGAATGATTTTGGCGTGCAGGGTCAAACTGCAGCATCGGAATTTGGGATGTGGATGTGCATTCCTATGCTGTGGGTTGATGTTTTAGTGGAAATTGATCCTGCAGTTCTACCTGTATCATTTTCTAAGGCAGTTTTATGGGCTTTATCTCGTTTTTCTATGGTTGAACCTGAAAATAGCACTGAGATGGCTCTTCCTGTTGGACATTGGTTAGTCACTCGTGCTCCAGAGGTATCTCATCTATTCGGGTGGAGAACACCATCTGGTTCTGATGATGGTGGGGGTGGAGAAGAATTAAACTCAGTCAAGGTCACCACAATGTGTATCCCATTAATCAGAACTTTCAGGAGGTTAATTTCTTTATGCTGCCTCCCCCTTTATATGTTTAAGCATGGTATCATTGCACAGTGAACACTATAAGTAACATAATTCTTTATATTTTATCATATTAGCACAGGTTAACATCACATTTTATTACAAGGATGGAGCAAGGTGAGCTTCGGAAGCAATGGACTTGGGAACCAAGGATGGCTGAAAGCTTAATCCTTTTGCTTGTTGATCCTGATGATGTAAACACTTCCCTTGAAGTCATTAATTATATAGTTCCAGTATCCTACCTGATGAGTTAAAATGTCGTTTTGTTCCTGTACTTTTGATTCTTAAACCTTAAATAGCGCATTCTGTTAGTGTAACTCTCTCCCTTCCCTTTCTCTACTTCACTATTAACCACCGTATACATATTTTAGTACTTTTCTGCCTGTAATTATGTCTTTACTAGATTTTTTTTTTGGTTATTGTTGCAGAATGCAAGGCAAGTGGGTAGGCGTATTCTTGAACAAGTTGCAAACACACGGGGCCTTCTTTCTTGTTTGCAGTTTCTATGCTCATGCTCCGTGTCGATAGCATCAGTCTTTCTTGGGCTGAAACATGCTAGGGAATTGGTAATGTTTTTTTTTTATCTTTCTCTAGCTGTCAGCGGTCTTCATATGTGTTTTTCTACGCTGTGATGCTTGTAGCATGCTAATTAATTTAAAAAATATTCTGACTGCACAGAATTTAGTTGTTTCTGATGGCAACTATTCCTATCTTCAAACAACCTTGTGTCACGTCTTACCTAAAATATGGATCGCAAGACTTGGGAATTGGCTTGGTCTTGGAAATACATGGAAGATCCTAGAAAAGTTTATATTTAGATGCTTGTATAGAATTCTCTAGAATAGAGAATTATATTATATACTAGAACAATTATAAGATTGTAGGAATGGTACCTTGATGTTAGGGTACACGTGGCAATATAATTTTTGTTTTTATCAAAAGGTAAGTTAATAGGTGCA
Source organism: Deinandra increscens subsp. villosa (assembly GCA_039602395.1). Lineage (NCBI taxonomy): Eukaryota > Viridiplantae > Streptophyta > Magnoliopsida > Asterales > Asteraceae > Deinandra > Deinandra increscens. The sequence continues at coordinate 63,706 of JBCNJP010000015.1, read as the reverse complement.
GTCGTGTAACGTAGCTTTTAGGTCTTACACTCGATACTTTAATTGTTTGGGTCGTTACTTGTGGTCTAATAGGTATATCGTGTAACATAATCATTAGGTTCTAGGGTTGATGGTAAATGTAAAAAAAATTGTCTTTTTTTTTGTTTTCTTTTAAAACGCAAAGTAATAGTCGCAATCATGTAACATAGTTTATTGGTCCTAAGCTCAATACTTTATTTGTTTTGGTCGTTACGCATTTTAACCCTGTTTTCTTTGCGTAACTTTATAGCAATGCAACTGTGTTGTATTCCCGCGGGTTGGAAATTTATTCGAGATTAATATTCAGAAGTATAAATAGGTTCTCAATTTAACCTAACCCTATATATATTTACAAGAATATATATTTTTGCTAATAAATAGTACTTGTATCCTAAAAGTTCTTGCTAACTATGTCTATTCTCAATGTCTTATTGCTTCTTTCTAAGGGTCAAGGGTCAACCAAGACCGAATTATTATAACTGATAGTAAGAAGACATGCCCTACCCTTTGATTGTTGGTGTCAGGATACCCAATTATGTTCCCATAACTACATAGGTGGCGGGAAGTTTTATTATCACTGGTTTCACTGCTGCATAAGTAAAATGTGATTTGAATTTGTTGGTTAGGGTAACATTTTTAATAAAAGTTTAGTATTATGATTTTAAAAGGCTAAATGATTTATCCATTGTTTTCAAATTTGTGAATTTATGCTTGATTTTGTGTCCTCTTTAGCTTCTGTTGGATTCAGTGCTGCGAACATTTCAAAGTGTACATCATTTCTTTTTTGTACTTTGCAAACTACTTAAGGAAGGGGCACGATCTTGCCAAAGCAATGATCCTAGTAACTTAAAGTTCTCATCTCAAGGTGGATTTCTACAGCAGCTTACATTTGAGTCCATGACTACAAACATTGATAAAAACTCTTCAAAATTTGATTCCACACATTGGAAAAAGTTCAGTTGTTTAGTATCAGAAGTTGCATGGCCATCTTTTTGCATATGCTTGTCTGAAGGGAAGACATTCATCGACTATAAGATCTCACAGGTACAGTTTAAGTTAACTTTAAGTTTTAATGCATTCAGAATTTTCATTTGTCAAGCTTATACACATATGTATATTTCTATGTATTTATGGAAATGGCTAGATCCTATTAGCTTTATATTGAAGATATCTCAATCTGTTTCAATAGGCTGCAATATTACCCATTAAGAGCACTTGTTCTAAATGTTATCTTAAGTATTTGATCAGATAAACACACATATATAATTATATGCACCACTTCTTGAATGTGAATCCCTAATATGAAGGTACCGTGGCCTGGGTTGGTATCGTTGGGCCAAAAGCCTCTCATCTTAAGCTTAGATTCATGTCAGTTTGCCTTAGTGTGCAAAGTCTATCCTATATAATCTGGGAAGAAATTGTATGTCAATACATTTTGGGTTGCCTGGTATGATATTGAAATCAGTTGTTTGTGAAGGGCCGGGCAACATAGGTTTCGATCCAACTAATAAAGTCTCTGCGGTGGTTGAGATGATCAGAGTGAACATGTAAGCTCTCTTTCTACCTATGTAGCAAGACCGTTTGTCAGCCATAAGTAATTTTTATATGACAAAATCAGTAAAGAGTGACTAGGAGGCAAACCGACATGGAGGAAGATAAATGCACACAAACATACAATCTGTCTCTCTGGCTGGCCCTAATTTAGAAAACAAGTTGAGTACTCTATCCTAGGATAAATAAACATTTTAAAGCTTTTATTAAGCAAATAAAAAGGCTATTTTCCCACAACAGCTCTTTGTCCAATTGGTATCAAAGGTGACCAACCAAGAGGTTGTGGTGTCAAGTCCCTAAAGAGACAAGGCTGTGCGTATTTGCCTTTAAATAAATAGGCTATTTGTTTAATTGGTTTTGAGATTTCATTGAATTGCACTCAACTGAAGATGCTGCCATTAGTCATTTTGAATTCTGTAAACCTTTAAATATGAATAACTATGGCCTCATTTGGGTAACACATATCTTTTCTGTTTTGTAATATTGTAAACATGGTGGATTGTGATTCCAGTTTTACTACATAACAAAAACATATTTAGTGAAACTGTTTATTAAATAAGTAGTAAAAAACAATTATCCGTCCTGTTATTTTTAGACGTAATTGCAAAATGGATAGCTGTTTGACCATAGAAATAGCAAAGAATTGTTTGTCTACGGGGCTAACCTAGAGGTTGGGATCAAATCCCAAAAGGGACAAGGGTGTGGAAATATTATCCTCCCAGCTTCAAATGCATTTGACCTGTAGTGGAGGATTTGCATGGGTGATCTTCTTAATTATTTTCTTGTCTTTATGTAGTGTGAGGTTTTGATGGTCTCCTTAACTACAATCATGGATCATACGCTGACTGATATAGTTAAGCATTCTTTTCTCCATTGTTTCAGATGACCTGTATCCGATTACTCGAATGCTTACCTGTTGTTCTCCAAAGGCTCCAGAAATCTATGCACAGAATACCAGGAGATTCAGACATTTTGGTTAAGAATTCAATTACCTATAAATGGTTTCACGATCTGATGTACTGGGGGAGGTCTACGCTTGCCGTTGTACTTCGGTATTGGAAACAAACAGTGACCTATTTGCTTGATCTACTTAAGGAGTTGTGTGTTGATAAAACCTCTGATATCATGGCTATAGAAAAGCTTTTTAAACGTGGTGTGTGGTTATTATATTCAAGCCTTTGATTTCTATGTTTTGCTGTCGCCTTTTACATCAGCAAATTGAAGTTCTTGTTTTACTATTTGGTTGCAGAAAACATTCCAATTGATGAATTTACTGAGCAGGTATTGCGCCTATTTGTTACATTGGAGAATGATGTCAATGTCTCTTGTTATGCATATGGAAAATCGAACCTTAAAGCCCGGTCGTTTCAACCTGAGGGTATATTGCACAAAAATAAGTGTTCGCCTGAAAAACTAAGAGATTTCTCTTCGAAGGAGTCAGATTTGCAGATTTTGGACTCAGATTTTTGTACCAAAAAGGAGAGAGAGATGGTGATAGTTCTTTCAGATGATGAGATTGATGTAAGAGACGCCAGTGACACTTTGAATGATTCTCATGGTGGTGATGCAAGTCATTCACAAACTGCTGAAGCTTCACAAATGAATGAAGATAGTAAAAGTTCTTCCGTTGATACCTTAGGTTTAGTGGATCAAAAGCTGGATATAGAGAGTAACATGGACAAATCTTTTCTGGTCGAAGCAAAATTTGTACAAGGCACAAGTAAAGAAAAATCTTCTGGCACACAGAAGAAATCATGTTTGACAAAATCATGTGTAGAAAATCCTAGCTCCAAGATGCATTATTCAGTTCCATACCAGAGCTTGAAGAATACATCTGTTGATTTTAGGTCTTCTTTGAGCCAAGGTTTCAAAAAGGCTTCAGCAAAGAGTGATAGGGTCATTAAGGAGTTGGTATTTGATGCTAAAGATGATCCATGGGAATTTGCATTAAAATCTGCCAGACATCATCAATCACAGCTGGGGAAATCCAACACGAGTGGTCCAAAGCGGAAAGTCATCCACCTAAACTTACCAGTTGAAAACAGAGTTTTTCAATCAAACAGACTGAGAGGAGGGCATCAAAGGTTCCAACCTGTAAGGTTAGATGATTGGTATAGACCTATCCTGGAAATGGATTATTATGCTACAGTAGGGTTAGCAGCATCAACTGTAACTGGGAATTTGAAAGAGGTTCCTGTTTATTTTCAATCTACTGATGACTATGTGGCAGTCTTCCGTCCATTGGTGCTAGAAGAGTTAAAAGCACAGCTACATAATTCATTCTTAGAGATGGCTTCTTCTGATGAAATGTCATGCGGAAGTCTGTCTGTTATGTCAGTGGAAAGAGTTGACGATTTTCATCTTGTTCGCTGTGTTCATGATGACAAAGACTTAGAAGGTTCTAGGATCTGTGTTGAGAATGATCTTGTATTGCTTACAAGACAGCCTTTTGAAAATTCTTCTCATGAGGTTCACATGGTAGGAAAGGTAATCTGCTTTCCTTCATAAATTTAAGTTACCTTATTCCCAAGTTCTTAGTTGTACTGTGTCAATTGTCATGCTAGAATTGACGTAAATAGAACGACTTCCAGTTTGCTGTGAGTCTCCACTGCTTAAGTATATTTTCTAGAGCAGTTTCTGAAAAAAACATGTATGGTCTTGTGATGAGGTCCTATAATACCAGTGGCAAAACAAAAAAGCTGTTTACCAGAAAGTGTATCTTTTTATTATAGAATATAGAGTTCATAAACATAACCAATAAATTAATGATGAAGGAACATTTGTGATTGATCAAAACCTATATTTCTTGTATTGCAAGTATTTGAAAGAATTTTATTTCTTCAATACATTAGTAATAACGTCTTCTGGATTATTCCAGCATTAAATCTACATGCTATAACTAGAAGAGTTCAATATGACTTGTCTCATATATCTAGTTACATTTTATTTGAAATCTCACCTACCAGTTGTATCATTGGACAAACAAGGTTTCTGTCTTTCTGAAGTACTTGCTTATGAAAGGGTCACAAACTGGGGATGGTGACCGTGCTTGAGTTTTGCCTCACTATAGGGTTTTGTTCCTATTAGGATTTTGTTAAGTTATCTGTTGGTTAGAATTGCAACATGTCTGTCACGATGACTTGATTTTTCTTGGCCAAATCACCACACATCAAAAGATTTACTTTTTTTCTGCTTTATTTTGACATTTTAGCTGTTTATAAAGTTTCTGCAAGCTTATGTGCTTCTTAAAGGTGCTTAGAATCCATGAATTTTGGAATTTTGAGTCATGGTTTCTGAATTACAGTGTGTTTGGTGAATTAGTGACTGCATACATGTTTGTTAAAATCTGTATAATCTGTTCAACAAGAGGTTCCTAGAGAGATTAACAGGAAAATTCTTTAGGGTTGCAGTTTGACAGAGTATGTTATACAGAACTAGTTGCTTGCCAATCAAGAAGATGTAAACGCGAAAGATGGGGATAGCATAGATGAGGATGCTTCGATGGGTATGTGGATAAACAAGGTTGAACTAGATAAAAAAAGAAGTTTAGAGGTAGATTAGGGGGTAGCACACATTTTGGATTAATTAAGGGGGGGAAGTTGAGATGGTTCAGGAATATGCAGAGGAGATAGATGGCGGCACTTGTAACGAGTGTGCAGACTCTCACAGTGGAGGGGACTGGGAGTAGAGGCAGAACAAAACTGATATGGGATGAGAAATTTTGGCGGAATTTGTTAGATGCTCACCCTCGGACGGAATGATCATAAAGGTCAGGGATTTTAGGGGAAAGTATAGATTCGGCGCTTCTATGGTGACTTGTACTTGACTTAGGTTGCCTTTAGTTGTAGGTGTAGGTGTAAGCTACTTTCTAGGTTTGTCTTTAGTATCATGCGAACCTTTAGTATCATGCGAACCCTTAGTCTCTAGCTACTTTAGGAGTAGGGGGTAGCTACTTTCCAGGTTTGACCAAGTCTTAGGTGTGTCTTTAGTCTTATATACTTTAGCCTTAGGGATTATATGCCTTCATGTACCTTTATATCCTGTGTATAATGAAAACCTGTTTTTCTTGTAAGTTTTTTTTGTCTTTCTTTTAAGAAAAGATGTTTTCCTGGCCAAGGGTCTCTCTGGAGCGGTCTCCTTATCCCATGGGATACTGATAAGGTTTACCCTTATCTCACCCTCCCCACACCCTACTATATGAGTGAGATTTTGCTAGGTATGTTTGTTCTTTTATACACACATATATACCCGCATGCGCATATATACAAACACACTTATAGGGTAGGGTTCAAATGAGAACTGCTATATTTTGTGAGAACCACGAGAACTCCGCCCAATCGAACTCAGATTGAATTCATTCCAGTGGCATTGCAACCAGCTTGTTGAACCTTAAAAGCTAAACCCTAACCCCTTCTAAACCCTAATGCTTAATCCTAAAAGATAAACCCTAAAAACTGAACTTTAAAGTTATCAATCACTGAATTGTTTTTTCCCTTTTCACAAAGTATTATTTTGTTTGTTTTTTTTTTATTTGTTTTTATTTTTACTTTTAGTATTATTTTGTGTGTTTTGACACAATTTGTATATGTATTTGTTCAGGTAGAAAGATGCGAGAAAGACAATAAAAGAAGATCAGGCATATTAATGATCAAGTTGTATCTTCAGAATGGATGTTCTCGTCTAAATCGGGCCAAAAAGCTCCTAATGGAACGAAGCAAGTGGTACATTTATCGCATCATGAGCATCACCTCTCAACTAAGAGAATTTCAGGCATTGTCATCACTGCATAGTATTCCTCTGCTTCCCGTCATCTTAAATCCTAATAACCAACCTAAGGTCATCAAATCAAGGATGGATCTCAGTAAGCTGTCCCAGCCTTTACAGCAGATTCTTAAATTTACTTTTAACAATTGTCAACTTCAAGCTATAAATAGTGTCACTGGACCTGTGGACTTAAGAAATGATTATGATCTATCCCTTATACAAGGTCCTCCAGGTATTAATAATGCATATTGACATTGATGGTCTTTTTATATTCTTATTTAACATAACATGTGCCTTTACTTCATTTGGAAAATGATTTTTCATTAGGTACTGGGAAGACACGGACAATTTTGGCTATTATCAGTGCTTTGCTTTCATTAACTGGAATGAATGCTCAAAGGACTGAAAGTGGTGTCACGAGACCTAGCAGCTATACTTGTTCCATGAATAAAGGGCATCAGATGAGTCAATCTGCTGCATGTGCACGGGCCTGGCAGGACGCAGCCCTGGCCAAACAATTAAAAGATGATGAGGGTAAAAACTCTAGAGCTACAGCCAGTCACATAAGAGGCAGAGTTCTCATTTGTGCACAATCAAATGCTGCAGTTGATGAACTAGTTTCCAGAATTTCCAGCCATGGCTTGTACGGAAGCGATGGATTATTGTACAAGCCATATCTTGTTAGGGTTGGCAATGCAAAGACAGTTCATTCTAGTTCTCTACCTTTCTTCATTGACACCCTTGTTGACCATCGTTTGACCGAAGAGGGGAATAGGATGGATGTGAATAGTGACATGGATGGGGGAGATTCTTCAGCCGTTGTCCGTTCTAAGCTAGAGAAGTTAGTGGATCGGATTAGGTTTCTTGAAGCCAAAAGAGCCAATTTAAGCAATGGAAATCCTAACACAAAACATTTTCTTGAAGGAGGAGATGCTGGCATGGGGGGTGATGATGTGAAGGAAATGTCTGATGCAGAACTAGGGGCAAGGTTAAGAGCACTATACAGTGACAAGAAAGCAGTGTACATAGATCTTGCCACTGCTCAGGCACGGGAGAAAAAAGTTAATGAGAAAAGAAAAGCTCTTAAACTTAAATTGCGTAAGTCTATACTAAAGGAAGCTGAAATTGTGATAACAACATTAAGTGGTTGTGGCGGAGATCTCTATGCAGTGTGCTCTGAATCTATGTTAACCCATAAGTTCAGCCCTTCATCTGAGTCTTCATTGTTTGATGCTGTTGTAATTGATGAGGCTGCTCAGGTACAAATCCTTGCTTTTTTTCATATTTTTTGCTTGCCTGTTCTTCCTGTAACTCAAGACTTGTCTATTCTTTGCCTTCTAAGTCTGCACTTTCTTCTTGGCAGGCCCTGGAACCTGCTACTCTGATTCCTCTCCAGCTCCTAAAATCAAAGGGGGGGAAGTGCATTATGGTAAGGTGTGGGGGGGCTGGGCTAATCTAATTTGATTACCTTCTTTTTGTTAAGTTGATTGTACAAAGCTTATTCATTATGTATATTGTTTAAGGTTGGAGATCCAAAGCAGCTTCCTGCAACTGTTCTCTCTGATGTTGCAAGTAAATATCTCTATCAATGCAGTATGTTTGAGCGCTTACAGAAAGGTGGTCACCCTGTTACTATGCTTATAGAGCAGGTATACTGTGTTTCTGTTACATGTATATATCTTTTAGTTTATTATGTAGTACCCTTCCTCTTTTCCTCTGCTAAAGCCACCAAGCAAACTAGACATTGGAACTACATTCCTCTGCATACTTACATATACATGCATGCATACGCTATATGTAATGTTTGCGTGTGTGTCAAGAAAGGTGATATAGCACTGAAGTGTTGTAATAAAGGTACTATAATGCCAAGGATGGTTCCATTTTTTGCTTGTTTTGTTAATGAAGTTAATTTAATCCTTAACTATGTTTATGAGAAAAGATTTGTACGTTGGATATGGACTCTAGCAACTATTAAGTAAAACCTGCTCAGTTTATACATAGAAATGATATATCTATCTCAAACTTATGCATTTTTAAGACTGTGAATCTATGATAAGGAAAGGTATTTCTCTCTATTCTAGTTTAAGTTCATCTCTAACTATAATTTAATGATCAAACATAAAATTGTAGTTATCTTGAAAATAAGATGACCATAAACTATTAATTGGAAAGTAAACACCAACTCAAGTTATGCCAAACATAAACATCATTGTATTATGATCCTGTGTTTTGGTTACAAGGTCTTTTAGGGTAAATTTAGTATGATCATTTGGTGGAATGAAAAGCGTTTTTAGCTATTGCAACCTAATGTGCACTTTCATAAAACTGGAGCACACCTTCCACAATAATAATTCCCCCCTTTCAGTATTACCACCTTTTATCAGTTACTTGTTCCACACTAATAATAAGAGTTTTTACATGTTTATTCAGTATAGGATGCACCCAGAGATATGCCGTTTTCCTTCTTTGCATTTTTATGATGGTAACTTACTGAATGGTGATGGGATGTCTAGCAAAGAAAAACCATTTCACAAGACTGAAGGCCTTGGGCCTTACTTATTCTTCGATATAGTGGATGGGCAGGAGCTTCATGGTAAGAACTCTGGGTCTCTATACAATGAGTGTGAGGCTGATGCTGCAGTAGAACTTGTCAGATTTTTCAGGAAGAGGTATATATATATGTACATATAATGTTTGTTTTGTTTTCCGATACGATAGTTTCTTATTCAGTACCAGTTTTAGAAATGTTGTTGGTTTTGACAGTTATCCATCAGAGTTTGTTGGAGGAAGTATCGGGATTATAACACCTTATAGGTCTCAGCTTTCCCTTTTGCGTTCACGTTTTTCGGTTGCTTTTGGGTCTTGTATACTGGATGAAATGGAACTTAATACCGTTGACGGTTTTCAAGGTCGGGAGGTTGATATACTAGTAGTTTCCACAGTCAGGGCATCCTCTGGAGCAACTGAAATGAACTCCAGCAGAGGAATTGGGTTTGTTGCTGATGTTAGAAGAATGAATGTGGCATTGACGAGGGCCAAACACTCTTTGTGGATTATGGGAAATGTGAGAACCTTGCAGACAAATAAAAACTGGGGAGCACTTGTTAAAGATGCTAAGGACAGAAATTTGGTTTTATCAGTTAAAAAGCCATATGCTTCCATGTTCATTTCACGATTCAAGAGTAACCGTAATTCAGATGATAGTTCAAGACAGCTCAAGAGTAAAGAAAAAGGGAACGAGGTTAACAGACATACAGAACACCAGAGAAGATGTAACTCGTCCTCTAAAAGTAAAAGAGGGTTCCCTGTTGTTGATAATGGTAAAGCAAAAAAAAAAACAAAAACGCTATATTATGATTCGTCGTCAGCAGCAAAGAAGGGTAATGAATCTGAAAACAGTGTCAAGAAAACATTCAAGGATGCTAAGCCAGCCAGTGATGAAGATTGTCAGGGTAAAAAAAGGACTGGAAAAGAAAAACTAAGGGTTGATAGAAGAGATATTGGAGTGGATATAATAAAACATCATAATGATGTAGGAAGTAGATCAGTAGAAAGACCCATCGACCCTATATTGAAAAGGAAACAACAGAGGGAAGCTGTAGATGCTCTTCTTCCTTCAGCTTTTATATCCTCTAAGAAGAAGCATGAAAAATCTGTTCCAAAGGGACGTCCTTCCTTCAGATGATGCAATTACACAGACCACAACAAGAAAAGGTACCTTTATTCTTCTTCTTCTCTCTCTAATGATACTCGCTTTACAACAACCCTGTTTCGTTTCTAGAAAATATGCAACGCCATGAGTTTCAGTTCACGAGTTGGCTTTCTTTACAAACTAAGTCACCTGCGTGGATGCAGTTTGTATGTGGTTTGCTCCATCTAATAGCTAGATCTAGCCACCTATTTTTTTTTTTTGCTTTCATTTTTTTTACTAAAACCACTGGCAAAACCACAGACCACATATAAGTATACCTCATGCCTTATGATTCAGCTGCAAGCAAACGTGTAGGTAAAAGGTCTGAGCAATTAATAATATGGTATGCTAAATCATGCTATTCTTGTTCAGGGTTTGGACGATGAAGAGCGAGGATCTTTTTGGACGGGATTCCCATTACCCTTGTTATTTTGATTTTGGAACGCAGTGTAAAAAGCAGTGTTTGTTTTCATGTGAGTGGGAGGGAGGTGGGAGTAATTTTTGTTTGTCGTATCTTTTACTTTATGTACAGTAAAATGAAGATCAAATAAAACTTGATAGATGTTAACTGTAATTTTATAAGGCATTCTTTTTTATCTTAAATTATTACTGCAAGGGATTTTCAATTTGGATATTTTTGAAACGTCTACGCAACTGGACACTATGAAAGAAAACCCACTCTCTTTGATTCTTTAAAGGAAAGATCAGTAGTGACAATAAGTGGTAAATGAGCTTTAACTAGATTTTACTACCCTCGAGGTTAACATTGGTATATAAAGCGGTTGCATTGCTCGAGCGTGACATAAAGAGAATGGAAATACATAAAGTACTGCTGAACGACATTAAAATTAGAAGCCACATGGTTCAAATATTAAATATTAGACCTAAAGGTTATGTATGGCTTAATATAAATTTATTTAAAATAGTTAAATATAACACTATAGTAAATTAGATAATCAAAGCCTAAGAAAATTTAACAAAAATAATTAGAAGAGAATTGGAAAAATAATTTAAAAAATTAATTATGGCCTGCTATATGGTGTGGCGGTTCATGAATGGAACGTGAACTATTCCTAAAAAGTTTATCTCTTGTTTATAGAATAATGATAAGTTTGTGGTCGGTGGTGAATTAGTATTAATTGGTAGTAACTTAGAGCAACGGTAAATGAGCTTTAATGGTGTGGTCATTAACAGTAACTGAAATAATTCTGATAGAGCTTCTTGAGTCGGATGTACTTGTGATGGCATTTGATGATGAGGGTGATGATGTATTTGATATTGAGCCTTTGATTATTACAAGTAAAAGAAGGGTTGTTGTTTCTCATGTTGGGTTTTACAGTGGATATCCGGGTTGTCCGTTAAAATTTATTACCGACTAAATTTACGGGTTAATTAATCAGAATTAATTACGCAGCAGAAAATCGTTTTACAACGCGAATAAGTAAAACCGTAAACAGTATCAGATCACCGTGTACGCGCAAATACAGAAATTAATTAACTAAAATTAAATATCTAAAGTGAGTTAGATATACCTTGGCAGAGTCCGAACATCCGTTCGAGACACCGTGGTTCGACGAACTTGCGCTAGCTTGAACGACAACGCCCGAATCGAATCTGCGAGTCAAGTCTTCGACCACTTGCGAAGACGACATCTCGGGCACCATAGGCGCGTGCATCGGGTGAACCGGCGGTGGTGGCGGTAACGAAATGATGTCATAAATCATGACATCCGAATCTAGGGTTTCCGCCGTGTGCGAAGACGAAACCGATCCAACGGCGGTTTCATCCGTGATGCGTGGAGGCGTCGGAGAAAGTGGCGTGACGACGACGGCATAAAGTGGCGCCGGCCACTTAGGGTTTTCACCGGATTCGACGGTGGCGGGACGCAACGACTCGAAAAATGGCCTTGGTGGCGCGGGTAGAGCGAGGACCACCTCGCGGTGGTCCTCCCCAAACACTTCGACGGCGACGACGACCCTATCTGCGACGACGACCCGTAGCTCTGCGACGGCAGCGGTGGTCTGAGTTTCAAAGCGGCGGCGACAAGACGAAGATCACGTTTCACCATGGTTGCGAAGCGATGGAGATGGTGGTGATGGTGGCGCCGAGATCGAGACAGAGAGAGGGTTTGCGTGGGAGGGGGCGACATCCAAAAAGAGAGAGAGAGGAGAAATTGAGATTAGGGTTTATGGCCCTAATCTCCTCCTTTTAATCTCCCTTATGGGCTCTAATGCTAGTAGAGGCCCATGTCGCGATCCACTAGCCAAAACCCACTAAAACCCAATCCGATATCATTCGTTTTTTAATCCAGTAACAACCAAATAATAATCCGTCGAAGTCCGTAAACCGTTTACCGAATAAATTGTTTCGTTACAAAATAAGTAACTAGTATTTATTTTTATTTAATCGTTCATCAATTAATTAACCGTTAATTAATTATTTAAGTTCGTTGACACCGGTGTAACTCTTTCGGGTCAAAACCGGGTCGGTTACGTTAAACGTCGGGTCAGGACACCTAATATCCAACACCTCCTCCCGACAATTCTCTCTCAGAAGAAGTAGCTCAAGGTGCTGAACAAACTGTATAACTTGAGGTTAACCCCATGCTTACTCTAAGGCTAAGGATAAGAGATCCAAGAAGACAAGGGGTTAGTCATGTTGAAGCTTGTGTATCTCCTTCTAGAGTTGAAGAAACCCAAGTTAATAACCCTGAAGTACAAGAAGCCAAGAATGAACAAATTTAAATGCCTCAATCATCACCTCAAGCTACCTCAACTGGCCATTATCCTAAGTCAAGCAATATTCAAAGAAAAGGCAATGAGACCGTTGCACATGTTGGTGATTCATTACTACAAGACAGAGTATCTTATCTTGAGGTGCAAGTTGAAGCAAAAAATGATGTAATTGCTCAGTTACTCAATGCTCTAAACTAGCAAGCAATGCAGATTGTGCTGTAAGAGTCTAAGATAATGCAGCAAGATATAGAGATTAAGAAATATCAGGCTCAGATTTGGTTATCTGACCTCTTTAATTATGCAACGAATGGATGAACTTGTGTCAGTTCCTAGAACTAGAGATGATGATAATAATGATGATCAAGGAAACGCAGGTGGGAATCATGATTATGCAGGTCCAAGTAATGTGGGAGATCAAGAGGATTTGTTTAAAGACATGCCAGTCAATGGGTCGGTTAATCTTGAAGATCTGAATTATGAGTTCAATTTTGATGACCTTGAAGATGTGGAAGAACCTGCTCAAGCTGGTGTTTTTTAAGTTGAAAGTGAAGAGGTTCCTGAAGTGCGAGAAACAACGGTGACAATGATCATCCCATGGCCTCGGAGTTATGATAATTGGTTCAGGGATACGCCCCCACAACCACAGAGTTACTCCTTGAAATTAAGGGAAGTCTAATATGATAAAGAAGGAATTCGCAAAGGGATTCGCTCGTGGTTATATGGTGCTGAGAAAGATTTGTATGTGGTTATCAGGAAGGGTGATAATTATACTGTATATTACAGTAACCCGAGGTAGTTTCATTCTAGGACAAAGATTGATTTGACTTATTTGGTTAATGCTCCATTCATAAATTGTTTAAATGATGTAAAAGCTAATCATTTTAGAAAGCAACTTGAGAATGTTTTCCTTAATGATTTTAAGGATTTTTTGACAATAGACTTAATTTGAAGAAACCACCTGGTGTGCTGGATCCTCATACTGGAAAGACATTCAAATCTTCCATTGGCCACCAACTGAGAAGACAAAAGTTGTGCCATTACCTGCTAAATATCTGGATGAGTCTCTACACGACTTTGAGACGTGGGCTTATGATCAGGCTATCAGTGAGGTTGTTGTCGTCTGCAAATCTAAAGTATTCAGATTCTATGATACACAAAATTTGCTGAGATTTGGTAAAAAAGACATCAAGCTTTTATCTTCAAAGCAAATGCAGCATGTGGCCAAGCCTAAAGAAAAAGTGAAGGCTTACACTTATGCAGTGGCTAAGATTTTACGAGAAAGCTCTGGGATAACAAAGACAACATTCAACAAAGTTCAGTATGCCATGAATCTAATGACATAAGCCTAGGGGAAAATTGTAAGGTTAGGATTTTGAGGCTTATGGATTAGATTTTTGTTGGGCTTGTTTTAGATAATTAGAGGGCTATTATAGTTCTTAATATGGGCTGGGGGTGGCCGGCCATGGGCTAGGCTTTGTATTCGGCATCATGTGTATATAAAAATTAAGATTGCTTTCGTTTTGAGGGTTAGATGTTTTAGCAAAGGATTGGGGTGAGCTAGGGGGTGTATGAGTCTTTCAAGTTGTGAAGCATTAACACAACGTAATCTATCAATAGTAGTTTGGTGTTTATTGTTGCTTTATATTGTTTTATACATCTCCTATCAATCGAATCATCGCTAAACTGGATTCAGCACGATTTAGTTTCTAAGATATCGTGTTCATGGTCTTTCTCGATCCTACAATATTCTTCATAACTTGTGTCATTTCACCATCAAATCTTTTCAAATCCGCAATTATTCTTTTGATCAGCTTTAAATACCTGTTTATGACAAACTAGCCAAAGCAAAGGTAAATATGACCAAAATATAACATAAGCTATCAATAAGTAAGGGTGTTTTGTCGTTTTAAAAAAAATAGAAAATAAAAATAAGTAAGGGTGTTCGACCCCATAAAAGATGTGTTATTTGAGACAAACACCCCCCCCCCCAAGAATGCAAACTACTATTAATCCATATTTTAAACATGTTCGCAAATGATAATGGAAGATGGATATAATTGTCAACGATTAGAGACACAAAAGTATAAATAAACGGTCCCATGAGGTTTGCATACTCAGAGTGTTGACTAAACATAATAGTTTTTGAAAGTGAAAATTTATAAACAACACACTAGACTTCTTTCCTTAGGACTATCCATGACAGCCAACCATAATCTCACAATGAACACTCCTCTTGGGCCTTATATCTGGATAACTAGCAAATAATATAGTAATGTTTATATGTGCTCTCAATTTTCTCTATCGTGAACTTCATTATCATAAGCTTGATGAACGATCAAAACTGCACTAGCTACCGTGTAGAATCTTACAAATAAAGAGGTCTTTGTTAGGGTAGTAATGGGGCTAGGGTACAAAGTATGGAATTGGAAAATTTGAAAATGACGAAAATGGGTTACAAATATCCAGAAATCTAATAACATAAATGACTCAAACTAACTAAAAGATCTTGTAAGCACGTGGATCTTTCTTTATTCATACTAATATTGAAACACTTTATTTTTGAAACTTTCTGATTTTTTTTTCATAACTATCCATCGGCATAACTATTAAGATTCTTCTATGATATCCTGCCAGGATTATTAACTATTAATTAGACATTTACATACTCGAACTTTAAACAAAAATTTAAACCGGATTTCTTTTAAAAAATAAGGGGTTTGAAATGAAAAAGGCTTAATACAAGTTTAGGGATAATAGTGATAAGGGTTTAACAAACGAACGGGTAAAAATGCTCAAAAGGGCTAACTAGGGGTAAATTTTGGTAAAGGTAAAGAAATAAAGATGAGAAAATGAAAAGGCTACAAACAAAAGGTTTATCCTAGATTTGCCTCTATCATTTTTGCTTGTCCTGCCAGTCATGGTCTCGTAATGCATACATAAGTTAAGTTCTAAAGTTCACTTACATGTGGCATTCTCTCAATGTTATTGAGAAATAAAACCAAGTTCCCAGCAAGTGGAAAACTTGTTAGGCTAAAAAAATCTCACCATGGAAAATGAATGGATATAAGTTAAATATGGTTGAACATCTAGGCTTCCTCCCTCGTACTCGCACACTGGAACTGTAGCCTAAGTTTTGTGGTGTTTCGCCTACTCTAATAAACAATTCAGGAACACAAGTATGCATAAGGGTCTAAAACACATGCGTAGAGTTACAAAGTAGATAATAAATGGTGGATTGGCTTTGTAGTCAGGAATCAAGAGTCGTGAAGTCACTATAGAACTACCGAGTCAAATGATAGTTTAAGTTTTAGCAGAAAAAATTAGCATGAATTTTTTTTCTTTTTTTTAGAGTTTTCAATGGAACATGCAAATTAACCAAGCACGTTTCCCATCCTCCCACTTAAAACCGTACATTGTCCTCAATGTACTTGAGAACAATGCAAAAAATAAGAGATAAAGGATGCAGAAAAACGAGTCCGACTGCCAGCGGATGATTCTTCGTAATCCTTGACTTCCTTCATTAACCTTTGCTTTCTTAAATGAGATCGTATCTCATGACAATTGGTTTGCTAACAAGACACTTGTACAAAAATGGTTAAAAGCGAAAAGAAGATTTCACCCAAAACAAAACACACTAAAAATAAAAGCGTAGCATAAAAGTAAACACACATTGCAAAAAATAAAACTTGTCCAAACCGAAATCATAGCATAACATATTGTCTCGATAGGTAGCCAAGTAAACAATTTATTACATAACCACCAATGCCACAAACAACCAACAACAGTTAGCTACGACCACAACCCTACTCGTCTGAGTCCGAGTCATCCATCTTCGGTACTTTTCCTGAACAGTGGGCAAGGTTGCTAGAGCTCATACCCCTTCTTCCTTCGGGTAGAGTGTTGTAACATTTGGAAATTACCCGGTTGTGAAGCCCGACCTATTTTGAAACTCGGCTTTTTTCCCGATTTGTGAATTATTAAGTACAAGGAGAATTTTTAGGATTTATAGCCCAAATAATGTTTTTAAATGAGTTATAATTGTTTTTCAAGATAAAATATTAAATTATAATCATTTGGAATCAAATTGGATTTCTCGAATTGAAAATAAAGCAATCTCGTATTTGATCATCGTATGTCAAATTCAATATATTTACGAGTCTAATAATCAATTATCAAGTCACGAGTCAGCACGCACTTAATCGAGTCGCGAAACGTTGGTGAATTGCCCAAAATCGATATGTGCGACAAAACCGACCAAAAACGTGTTGTGTAATTTAGTTGTTTGATCATAATTTAATATAGGGTTATTGGTTTCAAAAAATCCCAACTATTAGTTTTTAGCCGGGAACACTCCCAACTAAGGAAATAGCCAACGCCGCTCGCAACTATCGACCTATTTTCTTTCACCACTCCCCCCGTTAATTTTTTTAACGTCGTTAGTTGAGCGCCTACGTGGCTTATTTTTAAGTGTTATTTTTTTTTGGAAAGAGGCAAAGCCCCGACAAAACTTTATTAAAAAAGAATAAAAGAACAACAAGAAGAAAAAAGGAAAAGGCCAAACTCGCTACATGTCAACGAGCCGACACAAGACCCACACAACAAACACTAGTCTGGCCAAGGGTTGAGACAAATAGAACCGGCCCAAAACAACCCCAAACTAAGCCAAGACAAAATACAAGTTGGAACCATTAGTCAGCCCATAATAAAATCAAAATACGAAGGAAGCCAAGGACGGGTATTAATCCATGCCATAGAGGGAGAATTCTTCATCATTGGAGATAATGCACATCCAAGTTTCAGAAACCAGATTCAATAAGCTCACAGTTTGGTATCTGCTGCTGCCAATCAATATATTCCTTTGCCACCACCAAATTATCCAACAAACTCGAACAACCATCAAAGTTATATGTTTCAATATCCATTGCAGCCTCTTAAAAGAATATTCCAACATTTCCATAAGCCTGGTTTTAAAAATCGTAACATATACATTCCAGCACCAACAAATAGATCCCAAATTAATACTCCAAGAGGGATTATCATGTCTGACCATAAGAATGTGACCCTGCTTATATCTAACAACCCAAAGGATGCTTCCCTTTCTAAAAATAAACTTAGCAGCAGAAGCAACACTTTTACCTAAATCACCAATTCTGTTACTATTATCCCAATTCCAACTGATTTCAATAGCAGCAGGAACAATTATTTTAAAAAAATCAGCAATGCTGAATGCAGTAAGTAAACCATGATCTCCAGTTATAAGAAGGATTTCACATATAAGCCAAACAGTTCCATACCATCTTTCTAAACAAACAGCCACCACCAACAGACTGAAACAAGTAGATCCATTAACAGCAGCATCATCAGTTATCAGTAGTAACTTAGGACCATTCCAGTCATCATCAAACCCAACATCACAGCTTCCAATATTTTCCAGCACCCTGCCTTGACTACAACTAAAGTCCAAGAGAAGCCTTGCAACACAAACCAAGATAAGAACCAACAAGCTGCTGCACTGATTCATACCAGAAACATCTTTAACCATATTGATAGTAGCAGTTGAGGCATGTCTGAACCAACTAGCAGCAGTAATGTAGAAGAAAATGATTTTAGACCAGCTAGACACCAGAAATTCATTATTCAGGTCTTGATGAGAAATAAGACACATCAGCAAACAGGAGACCATAGAAATCATAATCCTCATCACATTACTTTCTCTTTCCCCCTTGTTTAAAGCATGAATAGATGACCTGATGTACAGGACCCCAGAATCACATCCCTTAGCCCTAAACACCATATCCTGCAAAAACGAACCATCCTCACTTCTCCTAGTACCTTCAGCTGATAAAAGCATTATGATGCATAGAACTCCAGAAACCAAATCCTTCACCCTATACACCAAAATCAGAGGAAGCACACATCCCTCCCCAACCTAAATCATGACCACCCAGTGACTCAAAGACTCAAAGACACAAACAAAAAAGGCTGACACAATTGATTTAACCAGAGGGTTTTTATGCTGGTGAATGGTACTAAAAATCCAAGAAATTAGGGTGGAAAAAGATGTCCTATAAGACCCAGCATGATCCAACCTTATGTCTCCCAGGCAGGTGCATATAACATGCCACCAAACTCCTAATCTCCTTCCAAAACAGACAGAATCAGTTATTAGCCCAAATGAGGACCAGATAACCAACATATTATTAAAAAAAAAAACAGACTCATATGAAACAGAGGAAGAAAAAGGAAGCAACCTAAGTTGCCAGATGACTACCCAAAGAAATATAGTGGACCCAACATCAGAGATAAGGACCCAACCCAACAAAGGACCCATCCCACGTACCTCACAAAAACTACTCTCATGGTAAATCAGCATAGTAGTAAGCTGAATAAACCAAATCCCAACCCAATCCCATCCTAAGACCCCTCTCAAAAGTAAAGTGTGAATAGCCAACGCCACTCCCAACTATCGACCTATTTTCTTTCACCACTCCCCCCATTAATTGTTTTGGGTCTATTTTTGGTCTATTTTTCGGGTCAATTGAACCCATATAACAACATATAATTTGCAACCCCTAAAAGGTCATTTTTTGTCATAATTTGGTCAATTGACCCATATAACAACTAATTTTCCACCTAAAAATAGCAGGTTATGATCGATTGTTTTTTGAAGCAAATTAAGAGAAGAAACAGCAACCAGTAAATGGACTTGATCATGGAAAAAAATTTGGTCAATTGAACACATTAACATATTCATTACAAAACATAGCCATTAAAATATTTATTACAAAATGACACATACTAACTACTAGAACTGGTTCAAGCAAAAACATTCCACCAAACTAAAAATACAACAACCAAAACACATAATATTTTGAAGTCCATCTTCCATTTTGAGTTTGTCATTCTAAGCTCCTCGCCTCCTCTTTCAAATTTTTAACCTCCTCTTGCAAATCCTCCCTTTTGAAGTAATAATTGAGATTATTTGAAGCCAATAACCCTTAAAAATAAGTTATGTAGGTGCTCAACTAACGACGTTAACAAAATTAACGGGGGGAGTGGTGAAAGAAAATAGGTCGATAGTTGGGAATGACGTTGGCTATTTCCTTAGTTGGGAGTGTTCTCGACCTAAAAGTAATAGTTATGATTATTTGAACCACAAAACTGTTTACAAGTTATGCTCCAGCCCAGTGGTTTGGTTTCTACTGTAACACGCTCCACCCATGTTCGATACTCGAACGAAAACTTTTACGCTTTTTATTTTTATTTTTTTTACACCGCTACGGGGGAGTGGGAAAGAAATAGGTCGATAGTTGGAAGTGGCGTTGGCTATTTTCTTAGTTTGGAGTGTTCCCGGCCAGAAAGTAATAGTTAGGATTATTTGAAGAAATAACCCTTAAATATATGACATGTTTATATTCAATTTTATTGGCTTGAATGTGTTTGATATGATGAGGGATGCAAAATGGTGACAAACGTAGAAAATGGGACTCGAAAACGTCAAATAACGAAGAAACGGTGGCGAGAACCGAAGAATCGACGAAGGGAGCTCCTTCCTGGGTGCGATGCGGGCCATATTGGATCCCTTGGCCAGCCTTCACGACCCGCATCACCTACCTAACGGGTTAAACCTAATTTTTTTTCTCTATAAATTTATCATTAACTCATTTGGGCCATCCTCCTCAATCCTAAAACACCAAAAAACGACTGAATAATTCTGATCATCATCTTTCACATCAAAAACTTGGATTTGGAGCAAAAATCTTGAAGATTCAAGGCTTGTTCTTCACCCTTCATAATCCTTCTTGTGTTTTGTGGTTCTTCTTGCTTGTTCTTTGGTTCTACTTGATCAAGATCTGATTTTATTAAGTTTCTAGGCTAGATCTTTACCATGTATGCTCATAGTTGATAGATCTAGTGATTTCATGAATAAAGTTTGGATATTGATTTTTATGGAATTTTGATGATGGATCTCGTTAAGGTTTATGTTTTTGTGCATGATTCATCAAGAAGCTATGATCTTGATAGTAGATCTAGGGTTTTGACATAAAAAGGTGCAATGCATATTGATGATGTTAGATGAGGTATGTTGATGTTTGTTGAAGTATATATAGATATGGGCAAAGTGAATATGGGGATGTAAAGCATTTAAGTTTAGATGCGAAACCTCCCAAAACTACGTAGTTTTGATATAATTATTTAAAAAAACAATTAAATTTATTTCTTTCCCAATTTGATTCCCCGTATCTCAATTCCCGTCAATAATCCGACGCCGCACAAATTCATAATTCTCAAGATTTGAGTTGAACAATACACCCTAAAATTGATTTAATCAATATCACAGTCTACCATTTTGTTATTCATCCAAAGGACAACAAATCACGTATTCGCACTCCTTTGATATTAAGCAGCGCTTATTTACAATCCGATGGTAATAGATCACGTGTTTCATTATCTTGATGATTTTACATTTACTCTTTCTTGCTTATGAATAAGTCCCAAATCCACAAATGGGTTTATTATTCACAGTTCATAGATTTTACGAACAAGTGCCAGTCCCACTTTACTCTTTCTTCTTTCCCATGTCCCCGTTTGCTTTTAACTTTGTTCATGTTGTAAATCCTATATGTCAATTACCCCAGATTTGTAGAACCCGTATTTAAAACAGATTCATATATCAGGCATATCGTCGAACATCTGGTACGGAAAAGTTATAAAGCATATAAAACTACATGATTCAAAAGTGTTCAAATTGGTGTAATGAGATATGCAAAAGTGTTCAATTTGTTGGTGCTCATAGTTCATTTGAAACCATCTTTAGGACTCAATAGAACATCAACATCTTCTTTGCTGTTGTGAAAATTAGTTTTGATATTGCGAAATTCATGATGATCTAAATGCTTTGATGTTACGAATAAGTTAAAGTTCAGTCCAGAATCACATGAATATTATTGCGATAGATTTTTTAGACAATGGGATGATCAATCGAGATGGGATAGAAACTAGAAAGGGGCGATAAAATGAAGAAGCATGTGAATTGCTTATGTTCTTGTCCTTTGGATGAACAACAAAATGATAGACTGTGATATTAATTAAATCAATTTTAGGGTGTATTGTTCATCCCAAATCTTAAGAAATATGAATCTGTGCGGCGCCGGAAATAAAAAGATTTAATATGCGGTGCCAGAATATTAACGGGAATTGAGATACGAGGGAAACAAATTGTGAAAGGAAATAAATTTAATTTTTTTTTAATTGATTTTATCAAAACTACGTAGTTTTGAGGGGGTTTCGCATCTAAGCTTAAATGATTTACAGCCCCATATTCACTTTGCCCTATATATATATATATATATATATATATATATATAGAGAGAGAGAGAGAGAGAGAGAGAGAGAGAGAGAGAGAGAAAGATGATCATTTGAGAACCAATTTGATTTGAGAACTAAAAAGAACTAATTTGAGCCACAAGTTTATTTACATGTATCCCCCTCCCATGAATTGTAGTGGCCCCCCTTGAAATTTGTGGTTGAGATTTAGTTCTTAAAAGTTTTCAAAATAAAAAGTTCTCATTTGAACCTAACCCATATATATATATATATATATATATAGGGGATGGATATAATGAAAACCTCTTTGAGTTGGAAAAACCGTGGAAACTAACACAAAACGATTTTTTTTTCTTCAAAATTTTTGCAGTGATTATATGCGTTAATACAAGCCCTATGGTGAAAAAAATTCAAAAAAACGCCTAGTAGTTAAAATTCCGAAATCTGACGTTACGTCATGTTACATATGTAACATTTACCTGTTACATATGTAAAATGCCTTGTTACATATGTAACAAAATCTGTAAATAATAAAAAAAAAAATCTAGGCGCTTTTTCATTTTTTTTTCACCAAAACCATCAAAAATGAATGTAGAATCTATAAAAAATACATCTAAAAAAATAACAAATTTTGAACGTCTTTTTTGGCCGGTTAACTTCTTTTTGCAAAAAAATTGGTTCTTAAATATATTTTTTTAAAAAATCTACTCGGCGTTTTTTTTTTTTTTCATAAATGGTGTTTTTTTAAGTTAGAAAGTCACCATAAAAAAATCGGAACAAAAAATGAAATTTTTAGCTTAGTTTTCACGGTTTTTCCAACTCGGAGAGGTTTTCATTTTATCCTTCTATATATATATATATATATATATATATATATATATATATATATATATGTTGACGGTAGAATACATCCTCCTCTTTTCTTACATTCTCTACGGATTAATGACAGCCCTCATTTTCCTCCACATGCAAGACACATGTTCTTTCCTCCATATTGTTTAGACGTCCGTAACTTTTTTATACGTCAATATTTTTAAAAAAAAATTCACCATAATTACGAGCGTTTTATTATCTTTCTAACGCGTATAGTGAAGGCATACTTTCGACGATTTTTTTTGTTGCTAGAAATGGGGGTACTAAAACTGCATAGATTTATGGCTTTCAACTGTTTTTTACTGCATTTTTATGATGTTTTCGTTAATTCTATTAAGTGTTTTTTTTAACTATTTATTATGGTGTTTCTCATTGTTAGTTTAAATGCATTTTTATGGTTTTTTTCGTTGTTATTCTAACTACATTTTTATGGTGTTTTTCGCTGTTTCTTTTTTAACTGCACTTAATATGTTGTTTTTTCGCTTTTTCTTTTTAACTGCATTTTTAATGATGTTTTTCGCTGTTAGTTTAACCACATTTTTTGGTGTTTTTGATGTTTATACTAACTGCATTTTTTGGTGTTTATACAAACTGCATGTTTTGGTGTTTTTACTAACTACATTTTTTGGTGTTTATACTAACTGCATTTTTTGGTGTTTATATAATAACTACATTTTTTGGTGTTTTTGAGCGTTTTTTGTGTGTTTTTGATGTTATTCTAACTGCACTTATTATTGTATTTTTCTGTTGGTTCTTTGAAACTAATATTTATTTTGATGGTTTTTCAACCAACTAAATGAACTTTCGTATATACTTTGGTGCTTTACAACCAGTATTACACACAACATCTTTTTAACTCAAGCATAAGAAATAGTGTTTTTAACATGTCACATGATGTTTTTTCACATGTATTAGTTCGATAAACATTTAAAAAAATATCCAAATTGAAATAAGCACTAAAAAACACCTTAAAAATTTATAGTTTGAAGAACGCAGTGGAAAAACACCATAAATCTGCCCAGTTTTAAGAACCCCAATACAGGTCAATTTTTCTTTTCTTAAAAGTATGCCTTCACTATAGGCGTTGGAAAGATAATAAATCGCTCGTAATTATGGTGTAATTTTTTCGGAAAATATTGAGGTATAAAAA
Source organism: Deinandra increscens subsp. villosa (assembly GCA_039602395.1). Lineage (NCBI taxonomy): Eukaryota > Viridiplantae > Streptophyta > Magnoliopsida > Asterales > Asteraceae > Deinandra > Deinandra increscens. The sequence goes on along the minus strand of JBCNJP010000015.1, from coordinate 39,597 downwards.
AGTTACGGACGTTTAAAGAATATTGGGGAAAGAGCATGTGAATTGCATATGGGGAAAATAGCATGTGTCTTTGATGCGTAGCATCATGTATATAAAATAAATAAATAAATATAATCCCTTCATTTAATTGGTTTTTAATTAAAATTATTAAGTTTTGGTGCTTAAATGTTTATATATGGATTTTAGATGATTTTGTGGAACTTTGGTTATTATTTGATAAATATTTAAAGTTTACATTTATTTTGGCTTTTAATTGAAAAAACTTTGCAAATTAGAACTTTAATTGAGAAATTATAAAAGATATGGTGCTTAATTGTTTTTATTTGTGAATTTTAGATGTTTGGTGTGTGAGCGATGAATTTAGAAGAAAAACGTAATTTACGAAAGCGAAATCGGAGGTCAGATGTGGAAGATATGGATCAAAGAAAAAATAATAATAATAGCAAATCAGCAGCCCACCAGTCCAGCCCAGATCGAGCTGTAGCAGCCCAACAGCATTCTCGGCCCAGCAGCTTGAGATGCTTCAGAGCCCAGGGAAGCAGGCCCAACAGCAGTTAGGAGCCCAGCAAGGAAAAGAAAAAAAATTATGGAGGCCACGAGGATAGAACCTACGACCTCCTATTTCGCAGCGAAGGAACCAACCACCAGGACAGAAACTGTTTTCTTGTTCAATTTGGCCTGTTTTCTTTCTATACTCTACCGCGCCTGGCTCAGTTTCACACCAGTCACGACCTGATCGTGATTTACCCTATTTTTCCACTATAAAATCATTTTGCAGCCGTCATTAACAAAAAAAAAAACACCCACACATCATCCGTAAAAACCCTAATAGCATTTCTTTGAAGATTTTGGAGGATCAAAGCATCAAGACTCAAGCTTTTTGAAGAAAATGTGAAGATTTGGAGCTATTTTGACAAATCAACCCATCTCCTTTCTCATTTTTCATCATTTGGATCTTGTCCTTGGTAATGTTCAGTCCCAAGATTGGATTTTTAACTGTTATTATGATGTTTAGTGGCTAGATTTCTTGATTATCACCTAGCTTAGATGAATCTAGACCCGTCTGACTTTCTATTTTGACCTTTTGACATGATTATGTAATTTTGCTCTATGATTCTGATTTGGATGTCTTGGATGAACATGTATACATGTTTAGCTTCTGTTTTTATCATATTATGTTGGTTAATTGATGTGGATTGTAGAACTACAACCATTTGTTGATTAGCTTATTGTTAATCGGTTGATTTTTTGTAGTTTATTGATTAATATATGATCCGAAGACCTCCTACATGATAATATGATATGGATTTGGGGCTAATTTTGTATGCATCTATATGGGATAGAGTTGACCAACTCGTTTCATATACTAGGAAATAGCTACGCATTGTTTAGTGAGTTAGGGTGCTTATGACCATAAGATTCGAGCTCGCTTATTCGTGTTTAGAGTTTTCTAGGTCCTAGGCTTTTCATTTCAGAATCATTGCATGTGTTAGGTTCCATTTAGAGAGACCTTTCTTGTGGTTTCCTTTTACGCGTGCGTTTAGTCCGCTTTGACCAAAGCGATTAGACCATTGGGCATTTTTACATAGTTTTCTATCCGAGCTTCAAGTAGGATTACCTTAGTGATTAGGATGTGTCTATACTCTATAGTCTTATTGGGTTTAGAGGATTCTTATCTAGGTGATACTTTTATCCGACTGATTTTTCTATTTTTTGTTTTCGTTATCTGTTTGTTTTCTATCTGCTTAGTTAATTTCTTTAGTTTTCATAATTAATTCTCAAAATCATTTTCATCGGTTAGATATTAGCGACGATCTAGTATCGGGAGTTTGCACACGCGTCCACGGATTGATATCCGGTTCTTACTAATACTATACTGCATACGACGGGTTCACTGCCCTGGTGTGTAGTTTGGTCACTTGGTTGGATACCTTTTTAAAACTTGTTGATTTTTATATATCCAAATCCGACACATCGGTCTTGCATGTGGGGAAAATTGGTGGCTCTCATTAATCCGTAGAGAGGATGTAAGAAAAAACAAGGATGTAGGAAAAAACAAGGATGTAGGAAAAAACAAGGATGTAGGATAACTTGACTATATATATATATATATATATATATATATATGTGTGTGTGTGTGTGTGTGTGTGTGTGTGTGTGTGTGTGTGTGTGCATCTATGAGATCTCATGGAAAAATAGTATTTTGATGATGGTATATAATAGATCTAGGATAAACAAACATGTTTAGTCATAAATGTTTGGTCTTGATGGAAACTTTAGAAAATATTAAATTACATATATAAATTTGTGTTAGGATAAATCCATGCTATGATCTTGCATGTATTATGTGCTTTTGTGATATTTAGGATTAGAATAAGTATTGATCATTATTTTGGCCCTATGTGTTTCCATGAAAAATATATATTTAGGACGTCATGGAAATAAATAGTTAAACATTAATCGTACGTATCACCATAACCAATCACCAATGAGTCGTTGAGTAGATTGTGTCTTGGAATGATTTGTTTATTTTTACTTATTTATTTATTTCCTTTCTCGTTTAGTCATCGAGGTCCTCTTCGGGTCCAAGCGTCTCATTTTCGTGGTATCGTTCTCTCATAGCCCCCCTTTCTTTAAACATTTTGGGGGTGTAACATGTACCGATATCAAACTCAAGATCTTTATTTTTGTTCAAACACTACATGCGAACTCTATGTGTTTATGTGTGCTCTTATATGCGAACTTGTGTGGATTATTGTTGGATCGATTGGTTGTGGAACTCGAACTAGAACTAGAACTTTAGACGTATCTCATTAACTCATTTGAGTCGGGGTTACAGTAACGGATCTGTTGGTGTGGCAACCCGCCTGACTTGCCTGGTTTTGGCGTCGGGTGATTGAAAGCCTAAATGCCAAGGGCTTGAGAGCGTCCCTCTTATGTGCTTTGGTTCATTACATGTTATTATATTGGATCTCACTTAGCTCATTGACTCACATGTTTTAATCTATATTAGTACTTTAAACCTATATTTACTCACCAACTATTCGTAGTTGACATTTATGTTGTACACGTTGCAGGTTTTGATGTTTGATGATGTTTAGCTTGTCGATGACACATTAGGATGCATGCGGACATAGTGTGACCTAAACTTAACAATATTAATTGCTATTAGTTGATGTATTTTCTTTGAATTATCATGTATAATGTCACACCCCGGTTAACGGTTTGGGTGTGAGCGAGACGGAATCATAGTCGCAGATATACAGAACAACTTCTACTAAATTCAAACGTCATTAAAACATAATACCATTCATGTTGCAGCGGAAAGATGTAGTGAAATGATATTGTATTACATTTGAATAAAAGTCTTAGTTTGATATTGAAATCATAATGCAGTTTATTTAAGATAGGTCGGGACTACGACTCCGGTAAAGCAGGGTCGAAAGTTACAGTGAAGCCCCATTTACACGTGTTCCATAATAAGCTTAGCTACCTGAGAAATCATGAGTTTAAAAGGTCAACATAAAGTTGGTGAGGTTCACAGGTTTATGACTCTATGGTAAGTTTATAAAAACAGTTACAGTATGTTGGTAAAACAATTTATAATATACTTAAATGTTACGTTGGTTTACTGTCGTGGTTATAAGATCTCCCATGAACCTCAAATTCGAATACTAACGGATTACCCACTCATGCCATTTTATCCCAAGAATACCGAACAGAGCAGAATAACTGACGTGTACCCCAGAAAATATACGGAGTCCGGATTGGAGCTACCAAACCGGGCAGGGTTGTCAACTAAAATAGATCTATTCACTAGTTATCGTTTTGAGCAGAACTAATCGAATTCAAATAATAGTGGAATTTCAGTTGTACTAATGTTTATAATGATAAAGTACCAGTTGTTGGGATACAGAATGGAACATGTAGTCAAACGGCTAACAGGTAAACCATAACATTAAGTTAAAAGCATTTAATCAGTTCATGATTTCTCCCCCATAAGTGTAAAACAGTTGTAAAGAAAAGGGGCCGTGAAACTCACATGATTCAACGATGATGATGGATTACCGAGTGACAACTAGCAAGTAAAGTCCTAATAAAACATAAGACAACATGCATAAGGGTCCACATAATCATTTGTGTAACGAACGTTACCCAAATGATACCGGTCAAGTCTTGACGTATAATCCCGTTTGTAACGTTTGAAACCTGTTAGTTAATCAGTTTACGAAATCAGTAAATGTGAACGCTCACGTATAACGGCATTTATGTAAATTTGGATACAAGTAATGAGCATGTGATCACGTATCATGGAGGCCAGTTCAATCAAGTATTAAACATCGTTTTAAATAATAATATTTATTATTATTTTTATGTTCGCTCGATCGATTGAATAAATAATCACGTTAAGTTATAATATATATATATATATATATATATAGGAAAAGGATCATTGGAAAACCAATTAAGTATTAGAAAACCAGAAAACCATTTTTTAGCCAATCAAATAATTTCTCTTATTTTAAATTATTTCTTTTATTAAAAGGGTATTAGGGTAAAATTAACACATCTATTTTTGTAAATCTTTGACTAACTTAATTCCTATTATTCTGCAAATAATATCACTTATATATCCTTATCCCCACGTCTAATTCATTTCACCACCATTCTCCATTGCAAACCCTAATTCATCGCCATCCACCACAACCACCGATCCCGATTCATCACCGCCACAAATAAAGAAGCGAGTTCCGAGCACGATTCCGATTACTGCATATGACCCGAGTTCCGATTCATCTCCGCCACAAAGAAAGAAGCTACAAATCCACAGATCCATCGCCTACCACCGACAATTCGTACATTGATTGTAGATCCGCTCACGAGCTCCGACGGTCCGCCGTTTGCCGGCAACGAATACCTGCAACTTCGAATGTACCCCAAATCATATCATTTACATCGATTTCCATCTCCGATGATTTCTCATATGTGGTGGCGAGGAGGACCAGAGGCTCAAAGGATATGTAGCTTCTCCCTTTGCTTATTTCTTATCGTTTACACTGTAATTTATTTTAGATTTTCGTATGTTACAACACTGTAATTTATTTTAACGTTGAAGGACTTTTTATTTTAGATATTCATATGTTACAACACTGTAATTTATTTTAGATATTGGTATGTTTACAACAGTGTAATTTGTTGGTACATATCTGAAAAAGGAGACCAGTAAATATATGTATAGAAAATCGTTACAGTATTGTAATGTTTTTGACAGATTGTTCTGTATACAAAACTGAAGATGTGTAGAAAATTACATCATTGTAACATGTTGGTATTACATATCTGAAAAAGCAGACCAACAAATATATGTATAGAAAATCGTTACAGTATTGTAATGTTTTTGACAGATTGTTCTGTATACAAAACTGAAGATGTGTAGAAAATTACATTGTTGTAACATGTTGGTATTACATATCTGAAAAAGCAGACCAGCAAATATATGTATAGAAAATGTTACAGTATTGTAATTTTGTAACAGATTGTTCTGTTATTACAAAAACTGAAGATGTGTAGAAAATTACATTGTTGTAACATGTTGGTATTACGATTTATTAACGAACTTGCTGATCAACATTTTTTTCCTTTCATAAATTCAGTTTTTTTATTTCTAAATTTGTTACAACTGTGTAACAATCGTTACTCTGGTGATGAACTGGTGATTAACGATTTTTTTTTCTTTTATAAATTTGGTTTTTTTTTTAAAACAAATTTGGTCTGAAATTTGAAATTAAAGGAGAGAGAGAGAGAGAGATTTTAGGAAATAGAAGATTGGAGAGAGAAATTGATTAAAACATTTATTAATAAATATATCATTTGTCTATTATGCCCTTCATTAAAGCCCCCAAATTTACCATCTTGCCCTTATTTGATCTTAACCATTGAATTAAAATCAATGGTTAAGAAAGGGTTTCCCAGGTTTTCCAGAAAAAATTGGTTTTCTACGGATCCTCACCATATATATATATATATATATATATATATATAGGGTTAGGTTCAAATGAGAACTTTTTCTTTTGAGAACTTTTGAGAACCATTTTGAGCCACTAATTTTCAGGGGGGAAGCATTCAAATTTATGGGGGGGATTTCCATATATATAAACTAGTGGCTTAGAATGGTTCTCAAAAGTTCTCAAACCAAATTGGTTCTCAAATGATCATCTCCCTATATATATATATATATATATATATATATATATATATATATATATATATATTACCCTATATATACATTTTACAACCTATGGTACCACTTTTAAAACATAGTGTACAACCCCCTAAAGCATACATTGTACTGATTTTTATGCCTCATGTACAACCCCCTAAAGCATTGGTTTGGTGACCTACAGTGGTCTTCTACAGTACACAGGAAACTCTTTACCCCTAAAAAATTACGCTCACGCCTCCCTTTTCTCTCCTCTCCACTCTTCCATGGTACGTTCAAGATAGGAGCCCCAACGATCGAAGATCTTCCCCTCTGCAAGACCATCGACGATTTTCCCCTCTCCATGGTGCTGGTACGTTCTAGGTTTTTAGTCTTTTCCTGCGTTTTCCCCATATTCACGCCATCTTCCATACCTAATCTTTCTGGATCTTACTTGCTTTTGCTTTCAGGGAGACGGACACACCTCCACACCCCCCATCGATTTGCAGATCTTCCTCTTTCTCCTTGGTGTTTCTGTTCTTGCAATTTATGTACGAAGGTGAGTCAATTTTACATCTGTATCTTCGCAGTTCATCCCCTTTCCTTTCGTCTTTGTGAAATTAGTTTATTTTTGCCATGAATTGTTCGTACCCTTTTGCTTTTGGGGTACTGCATCGTGTTAAATTGGCGATTCAGGTGCCCTGCAAGAAGAATTCAAAAGTCATAGTTCTCTCCGACTTGCCTTCCGGCATTGGCGCCGCCATCCAACGAATCAACGATTGTACTTGAGATCGAATGTACAACTGAAGATCTAAACCATGTTGCATCTTCCGATGTTTTTTTCCCTAAATTAAGGTATGTCCTCTTCTCTCTGTGTACAACTGAAGATCTAAACCATGTTGCATCTCTCTGTAAACCATATTGCTTAAATCCGTGAACAAAGTTTCATCTTCCGGTTGTTCCTATGCTTTTTTGGTTACTTTTGGGTATTTTGTTTCCTAAATTAAGGTATGTTCTCTTTTCTCTGTAGCAGGTATAGGTTTATGTTGATTTAGGGTTTGTTGAGTGCTATCGGTGATGAATTCACTCAGGTAATCGGTTATCGTGTTGGCTTTTGTTACTACTGTACTGAGGTATATAAGAAATCCCTCTGTGAACTTTACATAAAGGGGATACTTTTGAAGTGATTTAGATATATTCTGGTGTTTGTTTCTAATCTGATGACATTTCATATTTTGTTTAATCGCAGATTTGAGGTCTCTTCTTCTGGTGTGCATGTGACAATTTATATTTGCTTTATGTTGGTCTTTGTTTTTTGTATGCATTATTATGTATGAATGTTTTATCTGTAGCGTTTTGCCTTATGCTCAGTTTTTTGTGTGTGATTAAACAATTCAAACAATAAAAAGTCTTTAATAGAAGATATAGAATGTAATTTATATTTTATGCTTTAAGCACATTTTTATCAAGATTTCTTTTAATAAATGTCATAGCTTAGGCTAAGGTCTTGGTTTGGGTACTTTAAATGTGACTTTGAAGCTTTCTTTGTTGTAATTTGAGTGGATTTATATGTATATGTACATACTGTTTGTCTTGGGCTGCAAATCCCTCTCAAAGTTTTGATCTCTGACTTTTTTGGTTTTTTTAACCTGTGTGAACTCCTTTTTTTAAGTTCTCTGAAAACAGATGTTTGCTCATTGAGCCAGTTCATGTTAATTACTTTTTATACTTTACTTACTTTACCCGTTTCAAAATAAAAACGTGTCGGTTTGACATGTATTCAAATAGACGTCCTGAAACTGGAATTTCTAGAATTTGTATATGACTTTGTCAAAAATTGAAATTTTTATTGAATGTTTATGTCGAGAAAACCATTTGTTTTGGAGCATGTGATTTGATTATCTCATTCCAATATGCCATGTTAGATTAGGTGTGTAATTTACTTTAGAGCATGCATTATCCGATGGATGTAGGGGTTAGTTTTTCCGACTTGAATAGTTTAGCAATTACCTAATGCTTACTGTCCACTTTCTACTCAACATGTTTCTAATAATTAAATTCATCAAAACACATTATAGTCTTAAAGTCTAAATGTTTACAGCATGTTGAGGTCAATGGTTGTGCTTGGGTACTTTTTGAAGTTTTATGCTTTCTTTCCACTTAAGTCTAATTTTCTTAAGAATTAAGTTCAGAAAGGAAATTGAGAAATCACCATCAGATGAGGAAATGTTTTTATGCTTTCTGTCCACTTTTTAAACTTTCATGCTTTTATGATTTTTTTGTTTGTTTTGTGTGTAGAAAGGAAATGGAGAAAGCACCATCAGGTGAGGAAAATTTAAGAAAGATCCAAACGCTTGAAGCACACCATGCTCACATCAAACAACAAATATATTATGGGAAGGTATAGAATTAATATATATAATATTCATGATCGAGGAAATATGTTTGGTGAGTTGTCTTTAGTCTAGAGATTGTGATTATCATGAAAAACTGATCTCATGAGTTTTGGTTTAGGGAAATTTGGTATCTCTTATGTGTTTTTGTTCTTATTGGCATTAAATGTTTTAGTTCTTCTAAGAGCTCATGGGAAATTTTTTTGTTTAATGTCACAAAATAAATTCTACATTATACCATGGTTTATACTGTTATAAAAATAAGGCAATCGTTATTACACCTTTGTTTTCATTGAATTCTTCTTGCAGCTGTTATCCCCTTCTCATAAAATTTTCAATAATAATTTTTGTTTCTTTTTTTACCTTTTTTCATGCCCATGAACAGTCATTTGAACAAATGATGTTAGGTGCGTTTATTTAAGAACCTTTTATCTTTGTTTTCTACTTCTCTCAACCCAGGTTTGTTTGGTTACTGTACATTTTGCATTTGAATATATGTTTTTATATGTGAGAATATAAGCGTAGTTGTATCCGTGTCATAGGTCAATTACTTTTACTTGATTATATGGCATTAACAATCAAACCTTTTTGTTTTTTGTTTTTGATTGATATTTACTCTTTTAGTTGTCAATAGTATGGGTCATTGAAATCTGTAAAGTTAATCTTATACTGCGTTATTTAGTTTACTTTTGTAATTAGAATGTTCATTCTCTATTGTATATTTGATTTACACGTTATCGTAGCGCCTTTTCATCACGAACTAAAGTGAACACAACTGTTATTTGCAGAGGTAACAGTCATCTTGCCCCCATCGGATCCAAAGGGATACAAACCTGGGTTCAAGGGAAATCAAGTAGCTTTGGATTATAAAAGGCAACATTTTGTTTTAGTTTCTTTTATTTTGTTGTCTTCCGTCCAAAAAGAAACTTTTGTTGTTCGTCGAGTCAAATTCCTATAAGATAGCATATGACAATTCATTGGGATTGAATGTTTATTTTAAAAGAATGCAGGAATCAAAACCGAAATCGGGTTTCACTTGCTTTCTTTTGGTGCTTTGAGGACAATAAGGTAATTTCTGCACCTGATGAAGTTGTGGTGATGAACTTAAATTATATAAGCCATTTATGTGTTGTGATTATTTGAAGTTTAGAGAGAACAGTGAGAGAGGGAAGTTGTGAAAGATTTTGCTGGCATTTGAAGATGATTTGGGTTTTGTGGTTTTTTCTAATTATTTGGACAGTTTGATCATTTATTGTTACATGTGCATATTCTTCTTAAGATTTTTAGTGCCTCATTTGGTTTTAAATTCTTTATGATAACGTGTATAACATTCTTATTGGATCTGTCCACAAACAGTTGGCGGAAGAGCAGAAGCATATAAGAAAGGATGGGGAGACCGGAGGAAAGCAGATCCGAAGTATCTGCGGTGGCGTTGGTAGTTTCCGACTGATGTGTTGGCGGTTCGTGATCTAGGTGGGGGCAGAGGTAGTTTAACTTTTACATTTCATGATTTACATTTCATCACAGTGGGCGTGTGCTTAGATGTGTATTTTTAAAGTGATTACCATCAGTCGTTGCTAATAGGGAGTTGAATTATTTTTCTACACAAAGTTGATAATAGGAAGCAATTGAGATTTTTTGAAATATACATGCCCTGTAGTCGTAAGGTTCTTTGGTTTGGGTGTATCTTGAAAATTTGTACAGGATCTTGATAGATTTATTAATCTGGTCACTTTAATTTATAGTTTGTTGAAGTTTATTGTTTTTGTAATCAATCTCATTGTATCTTTGGTTTGGTTACTAATGAATATGTGATTTGTATTATTGCTTTTCAGTCAAAACGTGCAACTGTGAGGCGTTGATAGTGCACACAAACTGTTTTTGTTGAGTTGGCTTAATAATTAGAAAAAATTGCTTAGCAGCGATCGCCTAGGCGTCGCATCCGGTTATACATAGGAAGAGGGATTGTATTGCTTGGATTCTATTCAAAGGTAAATGTTAATTGTTTTGGTTTTAACGTATTAAATTCCACTCCCAGTTTTTTCTTTTCTTTAGAGGATCCATGTGAAATTTTAAAGTATCTTCATGCTTGACCATCCTTTAGACTTCAGCGGCGGTTTTAAACCAATTATGGCTTGGCTAATCGCCTATTTACATGGGACGGCTCCGCGGCAACGCGCGGGTCGTCCTACTTGTATATATATAAAACTAGAGTTCACATTTATTATTGAAATAATTATTCTAACTTATCGGAATAATTTTATTAAATTATTACAAGTTAAGAATTAAATGATTAAACACAAGTAGGTAAATATTAAAGGTTATTTTAATATTTAAACTTACGTTATGACAATTAGGGTTTCTAAAATTCGTAGGGATAATTATTTGTCGAAAATAATTATTTAAGATTTGTTACGTCGAAAAACGTTTAAAGATTTCGTTTCACTTTCAAACGTTTAAAAATAAACATTTGATCCGGTTAAAAAGTTTTGATTATTTTGATTTATTTAAAATAATCAAAAATGTTTAAAATATGTTTTTCATAATTTCTATAAGTCTCTTGATTTTATTCTTATAAAATCATATTTAAATAACTTTATTTATCAAATAAGGTTAGGATTTTTATAAAAGACTTTTTATAGAATATTTCACCAACTTAAAAGATTTTGTATTTTTGTATAAAATCCAAAGTTTTATACTTTTTCTACCGAATGTTTTAATTATAGTCTTTTACCATTTTTGTCATAAAATATATCTACATATATTTTATCCATTTCATTTTTATAAAATCTAAACAAGTCATTTAAGTCTTGTGTTTTTAGATATTATATTATTATAAAATGTGTCCATTTTATATAATAAATTCCATGGTGATATTTTATGGCTATATTTATCCAAGTAATTTATATAAAATTACTAAATTTGATATTTTACCATAAGAATTTATTTAAAATGTTTTAAGCCGTGATTTTATGTCCAAAGATTAAGTGAACACGTCTAACATCCATATTAGTTCCATGTATGTCACTAAACGTCATTTGTCCGAGTTAGTTGTCATTAGCACATATGATTAACAATTTAAAATCACCAATAACAATTCTAACCATTTATAACATATTAGAACATGTAAATAACAATATCTAATCATGCAAAACATGTTAAACATAATGAAATAACCAAATGATTAATTTAAACAATTAATCTTGTAAATTTAACCATGGGTTTTTATGTTTAATAAAACATTACACTTTTTAGTGTTTTAGAAAAACAACATGATAACATACTTTCTTAACAAATCATAAGTTTTAATCCATGAGATTTCCGTGAATATAGCCATCAATCGTAACCACATTTTCAAACCTTACAACTCTAAGGTTTAAGAAAAACAAAGAAAAAGATTTAGAAAACTCGGTAGGTGATTACGAACGTTAGAAAAACTCAAGTTTTGAACGGGTTAGTTGTCAAGACTCGTGGATCATTTGGGACGGTTTATAACGTATTAAAAACATACACGATATCGGTTTAAAGGACTCACATCGCGGGAGGAGTTAAACCGAGAAGGAAAAGAGAAAGGCGGTGGCATCGTGGTGGTCTGCGGCTATCCATAGCAGTGACGCTGCAGCCGGCAGCAGCAGTGGCAACAGGAAACGGCAGCAACACAGCAGCTCAGCAACAACAAAACAGTGGTGGTGGTGGCTGCCGAGAAGAAGAAAAAAAAGGGTGGCGGAGGTGTTAAGCTGCCGAGAAGAAAAGAAAAGGTGGGTGGTGGTTCATGGCTGTCCACCGTAGTGCAGCAGCACTCAGCGGTGGCAGCAGGGTCGCACAGTAGCGGCTGGTGTCCAGCGGCAACTCACGGCAGCAGCGATCAGCAGGGCAGCAGTGGTGGTGGTTGTTGGTTGCCGAGAAGAAAGGAGAAAGAAAGGTGACGGACTGCAGTAGCAATGGCGGTGGCGCAAGGCAGTAGCAGTGGCGGTACAGCTGCAGTGGTGCAACTGTAGCAGCAGCCGGCGGCAGTGGCTGTGGTGGTTGTTTCAGTGGAAAAAAAAAGAAAAGGAAAGGATAGAGGGAGAAGGATAAAGGTGGCGGTGGTTTGGCTCGTGGTGGTTCAATCGGGTGATCGGTTGAGGTTTGGCTTAAGTCTTGACAACGATTTCAGTTCGTGATGTTTTTATTTCATAAAAACAATAGTTTAAGTTGGTTATAGCAGTTTTTCATAAAAACAGTTATAGGTTTTAGTTTTTCGAACGGATTACGGTTAACGTTTTCAGTTTGTCAGTTTGTAACAGTTTTAAGCTCGACCGTCCAGATTGTTTAAAACCGAATAGTTTTAAATATGCGATCGCTTATCAGTTTGCCGTGTCGGTTATACAAGCGTACGACACCAGTTCCGGATAAAACATAAAAATACATTTTATAATTAATTTCTTGTTATTGAAATTCCATGATTAATCCATGGAATCTTTATGGAATTTACGGGTATACGCTTTTAATACAAACGCGGGATTAGGTTTACGTCATCAATTAATGGTCAGGCACAGTAATTAACAGTTTAAACAGTAATCAGATTGGATAATGCACATTAATACTTAAATAAAAAGTCAAAATAAAGAGGTTTAACCTAGGTTTTCGGACGAGGTGTCACACATAATTTATATCTTTATGAAATGGGTTGATTAAGAAATCGCAACATTACATAGTGTTGTGTGTATCTGGACAATCATCGTGCTCCGACATTTTCCGTCGTCGGTTGGGATGTGACAAGTGTCGGGACCATAGGGCATAAAGTTATGGTGCATGGTAGTAGTGCGCGGGCTAACCCTCTCATAAAGAACCTCAACAGTTTCATATGTGTGTATGTGACCACCTCTTTTAGCTTCAAGACCTCATCGTAGGTGTCTACACGAAGCTGCTCCATCATCTAAGCAAGATCTTGGAGAGTCACACCTTAGACGGGTGGTCAGAATCAAAGTTGCCTTCCTTGACTGGTGGTTGGGTCGGATCCTTTCTGGGTCTTCCTCGTGGCCTTTTTGATGGTCCTGCATTTGATTTCTTTGACGGCATCTAAATCGGCAAAACAGATTAGAAATATTAAAAAGATTCTGAAAATTCATGAGAAACGAGCCGTTAGGATATAATTAGTAGGAGATGCATAACGAGGCGTTACAGGCAAACGGGGCGTTAGGGCTTAATTGCATGAAAACCAAAATATTGAGTTAGTAACAGGTCGTTACGGGGTAACGGTCCATTTTTGGGCATGTAGAGTGAATTGGGGATGGAAACTAGTTTCCCACCCCCACACTTAGTCTCCTACTGCGATCTTCCACAAGATAAACAGTAATGCAGTAGATATAAGCATGGACATATCGATAATTGACAATGGAAGTTGGATTCGGGCGAGAAAAATCCCAACTTCATGATCAAAAAGAAAAATGTACGCGAGATCAAGCGAATCTTACCTTGTATGAGATGGATGAACAATGTAGATGGTTGAATTGCACCAAAATCGTCAAAATCGCCCCAAAGAATTGAAAGTTGCTCTAGGGTTTCATAAGTTTCCGTCTGATGGACTTTGTATTTTAATTGCTTTGGAGTCGGTGATGAGCCGTTTTGGTAAAACGAGACGTTTCCAAAAACAACCTAACGGGACATTACGAGGTAACAAGGTGCTACGCAATCCGAATACAGAACATTTGCTAAGGATTCTTACTTGTAATTTTTAAGAAATTTGAACAATCTAATGCAATGGAATGGTAGGTAAAAATATGTTCAATCGACCAAGGGTCAATCTAAATAACGATTTGACAAGAAAACACAAAAATGACTCAAGAAATGAAAATGACAATTAGGTTACCTCCCAAGTAGCGCTAAGTTTTGATGTGGGTCTTCAGCCAGACCCGCCCTTGCCTATGTTTTTATAGGGCCAGCGGTGGTACCTTCCTCCATGTCGGAGGCTCAAACTTCGGATTTGTAACACCAAGATGCATATTATACGAGTTAGGAACATATGATTTGAACGTCAGACTAGTCCGATCATGAGTAGCATCTGGCTCATGAGCAGTTAACTTCAGGTTTGGGATTGACTTGTCGGGATGTTCAACATGAATAACGTAAATCAGTTCCCATTCATCTTCAATTGTTAGTGCAGGAAGTTGCTTTTCAGCGGGTCTTGCTATTATTTTCTCTTCACTGACACGTAAGGTGAGCTCATTCATCTCCAAATCTATGAGAGCTCTGGTCGTGGCCAAGAATGGGCGGGCCCGTATAAGTTGGTTCTTTTCGTAAACTGGCACATCGAGAACTATGAAATCTGCCGGGAATGTGAGCTTTCCTACCTGGACTAGCAGATTATTGATTATACCTTTCGGGTAATTTGTGGAGTAGTCTGTCAATCTAATGGCCAGCTCCACTGGCTGTAGTTAACCTAAATCAAGCTCCTCATAATCAGAAAGTGGCATAACGTTTATGCTTGAGCCCAAGTCTACCAGTGCTTCTAAAGAAGTCACTTGCCCAATTCTACAAGGAAATGATGAAACTTCTCAAGTCTTCTTCCTTGATCGGGAGTTCATTTTTCAGAAGTTTAGATACCTCCTTGGTCGGTGTAACCAAGGGGTTGTGAGTAAGCTTCCTATTAGAAGCCAAGTTCTCCTTTAAGAATTTGAGATACGCATGCATGAGATCAAAGGAATTGAGTGAATGATTGAGACCAAATGTTTTAGGTTCAAGATTCATTACGAGCTCCAGAAAGTGTTCATATTTTTCTTCCTCTAGTGTCTCTTAGTTCTCCTCATAACATTCCTTGAGGTATTGCTCCAGTAGTTTCTTTGAATGTGTGATGATTCTCTGACATTTTTCTTCGTGTGATTCTTCAGAAGGTTGCACCAAGGTGGTCATATTAAGATTCGCATTAGGGTTCACTGTCGTATTACTCGGTAGTTCGCCTTTATTGCGTTCTGGTAGATTTGGAGTTAGTTGACCAAGATGTCTCTTGATATTCTGAATCGTAGCTTGCTGATTCTTAATCTCAGTCTCGTGCTTTCCCTCCATATTGACGAGATTTTGCACCAACTTCTCTAACTTTTCCAATTTTTGATCGCCAGAACCACCAGAATTGGGGTGTTGAATGTGCGGTGGGCAGTAAGGTTGTTTTGATTTGATTCCCTTGATTATAGCCACCTTGTGAGTTAGAATTTCTCTGGGAATTGGTTTCGGTTCCCAGAATTTGGGCCGATTGTAATAGTTGTCACTGCGATGACTATAGAAATTGACTTGATTATTGCTTTCATAACGTTTACATACACATGAGCATCGACCTTTGGTTTCTTGACTTGATTATCTTGTTAGTTTTGAGATTTGAATTTGATTTAAAAACGGCATCTCGCAAGAAGTCCATTAATCTGGACGTTGAACACATAATGCAAACTATTTAAACATTTGATCATTAAACCCATGAACCTTTTATTTTTACAAAATGTTATTCAAGGATATAAACCATTGATCAATTGTTAAGATGAGTTTTCTTGCCTTTTCAATAAAATGGTTGAGATGGGATCTCAGCAACCCTTTCTTCTTCCCCTCGCGGCCACCACCTTTCCGGCTGCCCCTGCACCTTCCCCTACCTAACACCAATTGCCACACTCTCCACTGCAGTGCAAAGATTCAAGTTGAGGAGGGAACTTTAATCTGAGTAGAAATAAAACCTAGTATGAATCTTCAAAAGCTCAATAATGCATATGGGTAGTAGCATATATATGGCTTTCATGAATTCATGCTGAAATAGAAATCTGCTTTGGGCCAGAATTGTGAAGAATTTAGTGTAAAAACTATAGGCAAGCAAAATGTTTTCTGAGCTAGAAACAGGCTATAATGGTTACAGCAGAAGTAACTTTTGGAGCTTAATTAACTACCTTTCCTCACAAATAGCAGTTGAGATTTTAATTTACATGGCTTGTGATATACACTTTATCCAGTCGTATTTGCATACCAATTCTCCCGCAAAAAGCATTTACATGTCACCATGCCCCGCAGCTCCCACTAGAGCAAAGAAGGTTCTTTGTTCTCATGGCGCTTTGCCAACTTACTTAATATGTATGCCATGGCAACCTTTGCACTGAAGTTGGTGTGTCCACGTGTCAAACATATCACACCACCAACGATGATCAACCCGTTCGCTATTAACTTTTTTGAAGGCTTTCCAGACAGTTTTTTCTTATTGCATTCTTCAGAGACTTCTGGATGAGCTATGGCAGCCATTTCCCTGGCGGAGTCTAATGCAAGTGGTACCTAAATCAATACGAAACATCATTTATTAAAGTGTTTCAGATCGCGTTCTGAAAGTTACTATGTGATATGAAATAATTATAACCAGAAAATCAGTTGCACAAAAATGAGCTTATGAGAGTTTTTGGATGTGCTTCTACTGTTTGATTGATGTCACATAGTCAGATAATCAAACTAGAGTGTTTGGAACATTATAACAATTTGGGAAGTCAAGAGCTAAAATGACCAACAACCAGTTTTAAACTAGCTGCTCTCAAATTAATCATCAAAAGCCGATATTACAATTATCAATCAGAATCAGATTGGCTGCATCCAAACACTCAAAAGTAATTATCTGCTATTTGAAAAAGCATAACAATCAGATAATCGATTAGTAAATGTAATCGCAAACACCGTCTAGCCACATTGCACAAGTCATTCAAATCAAAGACAGCACTCACTTTCTGAATATAAGTGATTGCACTAACAGTTGAAGTCAAGTGAATACGCTTGATGGCAGAATACTTTCGAAGCGCATTATCCATCTTACACACATAACTCCATATGCCTTTGGCA
Source organism: Deinandra increscens subsp. villosa (assembly GCA_039602395.1). Taxonomy (NCBI): domain Eukaryota; kingdom Viridiplantae; phylum Streptophyta; class Magnoliopsida; order Asterales; family Asteraceae; genus Deinandra; species Deinandra increscens. The sequence continues at coordinate 22,173 of JBCNJP010000015.1, read as the reverse complement.
AAAATCATTTTTGCCATTTCAACATTTAAACCAGCATCTTCTTGGTGAACCATTTTGATCTGACATGCATTTCTACCAGGTACTGCAGCAGAATAAAGAAGAAAAAGCAAGATAAAGAAACAAAAAAACACATTAGACCAAGCCTTGTGTTGAAGCGACAAAAAGCACTTAAATACAATGCTTTGTCATGTAGGTTAAGACAACATGGTGGCTAAGAATGTAGATGCTCCAACAGTTCTAGCTCCCGATAAATTGTTTGTATGAATATGCAATAGGATTCCCATTCAGAGATCTACCAATAGGTGAATATTTCCACTGACAAATTTATAATCATATTCTTCAGTTTTAGTTTGTCAGACAGAAATGGAGTCTTATTGAAATATTTCAAATGAACCATCATACATGCAAATGAAGGAGAAAATTTACTTTTTGCTCATCTCTTTTAGCATCTTGAATATATAGAACACTTAGCTACTTAAGAGAAAAATATGCGGTCCAAATTACACTTAAGAAAACAAACATAGGTAAAAGAGGGTAACCTAGAAACTTGCCTTCCCTGATTCTCCAACCGGATCTCAAAAAGCCAACCCGTACATACTTCTTTTGTCTTGGAGCTAAAGGATGGTCACATTCCTAACAGCATGATTGAAGTTATTTTATAAACAGAAAATGCATAACAAACAAAATATGAAGTTAGTAGATGTGATCAAACAAATATCTTCTTTAATTGATCCAACAAAAGGAATAGAATGATTAGGTCTTCAAGTAAATAAATTCATACATAAGCCTTGACCATATAATATCCTACACTTTTGTTGATATTATAGGGTTAACTATTACAACGACAGTTTTATATTTTGGTATTTCCCCTCGTGTTACCTCTTTTGAGTCCAGTTCAGTTTTTCTCGTCTCATCTACAAGCCACTAGTTCTATGTATGTGCTTTTAAATGCTAATAGACTTCCACACAACTTATTTCTTATGGTCCCAATTTAGTCACCTTCGTTGTCAAGCACTCTACTGATCTTGCTCTTCAGGTATATCAATGAACGGCGTTTAGATGTTTAGATGTTTGTGCCGATTTGATAGTTGTCGGGTTTAAGTGTAATAGCACTCACGGACGATTCAACCGAACGGCGTTTAGATGTTTGTGCCATGCGCTGCTTCGTCACAAGTAGCTTCGAACGAAGTTGTATGAAGGTAGGCTGTTTCTCCATGTTTTCGACAGAAAGAATGAAAAGTTCAAAGTCGGGATTTAGACAGTAGAGAACTTGTGAGACCAGGCTTTCGTCAATTACTGGTTCCCCAATAGAGAACAGGGCGGGAGCGAGCTTCTGAGCATGGTCACAAAAGGTAGTAACATGCGAGTTTCCTTGCTTTAGCAATTGAAACTGCGTTCTCATTTGGTTTTTCTTAGCAACGACATTCTGGAGATAAGACTCCTCAAGGGTATTCCACAACTCTGCAGATGTGGTGGTTCGAATTGCAAGATGTGCAATGCTAGGGTCAAGAGTGGCGTTGATGACGGCTGAGACATAGCTATCAGCCTACTCCACACAAGATACTCTTGAGTTCCTTGTTCAGATTTGACTGTTTCTGAGCTTGTTCCTGTATGAGTCCCATGGTTTTCTAAATGTTAGAAAACTGATGCTTCCAACTCAGATAGGTTTCACCATTCAACTTCACAGAAAGAAGACTTGACAGACTTGTCAACGAGAGGGTATTGGACACAGTGGATAGGGATGAGGACGAAGGCATGGATGAGTTGGTAGAGGATGATGTTGTCATGTTTTGTGGGGTTTTGGTTCAGGCCTTGTGTGGCTCTGATACCATGAAATAGTAGAAACGTTGAATATTTGTATATCTATGTTTTTCTATATTACATAAAGATAGGGAAATTGGTTTATATACAACCACTCATTGTAACTGTAGGGAGATGAAGGATTTAAGCAGCATAAATAAGAGAAAGTAATGAGTAATAATAGAGCAGTAAATAACGCTTTAATAAGTAGTTATTTAATGTTCTTATTTGTTTTATATTCACAAATATTCATTCCTACGCATAAAAGAGTAGTTATTGTTCTAAAAATAGTTGCATTCAATCCAGCAAGTGGTGATTCGATCCTAACAAAGTCCTAAACCAATGACATGTACTTAGAGTTTTGAAAAGGTAGCCTCTTCCTAACTTTATCTTGTTTCTTTGTCATCTTTAATGACAACCCCTTCCGATAAAAATCTTATATCCTCTACTTTTCATGCAAATAGGTGATCTATGAAGAAGAAAAACTACAAAAGCATACTTTAATAGATAGCGTCTTTGGTTATTTTACTTGTTCCACCCATAATTATTATTAAGAGTAATCTAACTTTTGTATTGTGTATGCAAATCCAAGGTTCTTGTAGTAGAACTCACCCCTAAAAAATCAAAAATATCCCACAACAAAAATTTAGTCCAAGAACATAGGGGCTAAAATACAAAGAAAGGTAAAAAAAAATACCACCTAAGAAGTTAGGTGAACACTCAAAAATATATGGTACACTATATAATACCTTACTGTAACAGTAGTAGGTTTTATCTCTCCCTTCCCAAAGCCTCCAGGCTAGAATGTATTCTCTCGGCGTCAAAAGAGGAAATTTTTTTATCGTGCGTCCAATTTCCGTTCCATTACTCTCATCCATCTGCAACTGCTCATGGTCAATCAAAGTCTTGTCCCATTCCTTTCTATAATAATTATCCATATAGAAGTCTCTCAATGTCTCAAAAGAACAAAAATTGAATATTGTTGTACTTAAATACTTCAGCGGACCACCATCCTACAAGTAACACAAAACTTCAAAAATCCATGAATCACAGTATCACACTCTAAACATAAACATAATTACACTAGTATTTATAAACCTAAAAAAATTATACTAATGACATATAAAGTTATACATGCTAATGACATATAAAGTTATACATTGTTGTGCCCTTAAAGTGACAAAAGGATACCACCATCACAAAATCAAAGTGATAATCATATTATTCTTGTCTAATTACTGTTGGAATTATTCAAAGTAATGGTCAACCGCATGATGCGTGGCATCACGCATCATAGCACATTAGGCGCATCATGGAATCGCATCACATCAACTGCAACAACACAATCTATCACTGCATCTGCGCATTATGCACTATTGATGCTTAAAAGAAAGATCTACAATGGTAATACTAGAACACCATGCCCTTCAACTATCATAGCTTGGACAGAAAGAATAAAGCTAGAACTTTCTGATACGGTAAGAAAAACTTTTATTGATTGATACTTAACAATCATATATTAACAATAACCTTGGGTTTGCAACACTTCACAGAGTAAGAGAGTGAATCATTTCTTCTATCGACAACACTCTCCCACTTCTCACTTTCATGCACAGTCTCATCCACGTTGTCCATCAGTAGCTTAAGATCCAAATCAGTAATGATATCTGATATTCTGCAAAAAAAAAGACATAATTCTTTCATCAACATAGAGTGCTCAGCTAAAATGAAAGTATCGAATCACAGAAAATAATTATTGCATGATCCTTTCTTCTAAGCGTATGGCACATAACAAATTCAGAAATTATTACACTTCTAAAGTACTGCTTAAGCCTAGTATTGTTCTATCACCTACAGAACTTTACCTGACAATGCCAATGTTTGGGCCTGAATAACTGTTTCATTATGAGGCGGAATACCATTTAAAAAAGGATACATAATAGTCCTTTGGCATGAAGTAGAATATAAAATCGAAAGAACTAGGTGGGCACACAATAATTAGGCCCAGTTGATTATCTTGTTTACCAAGTTATCAAGATTTAAACCCTAATTAGCTAGCCTATATATATATGATCTCTTGTACTTGTAATTGGTGTCACTCAATAAAAGAAAACCCTAGTTGCCCCGTGGACATAGGTCCTACACTGAGAGTCTGAGACCGAACCATGTTAAATCGCCGTGTTCTTGTTTTGATTCGTGTGTGTGTACTCTATGTTCGCAACAACGAGTGGATTAGAAAGTTGGGAGATGTCCCTTTTTATAAAGGTTTAGAGCACTTTTTCTTGTTGATGAAACAATAAACTGCTAATTTGCTGGTGTATAGTGCGGCTAGGTGATCTTACGCTTATGTTGTATGTTTGACCTTTCTTTGTAGTCCCGTTTGTTGTATGTTTGAACTTTATAGTTCCATTATTTTATGCTAGTAGTAAAAAGCTAACAAGGGAATTGGCCAAGATTATTGTCTATCTTGTAATAATGAACTTCCCAGTTCCATCAATAGCACACTAGTCATGATATGCTACTTAATTTGTTAATTGAGAGCTTGATAGTTTCACGAGATGTTATGCCTTGGGGCAGTACATGGGAACAAACAGTAGGGAGGTGGTTCGTTCTGTTGAGGAGATTTTAGATTCTAATATTAACTGTGAATGTGAAGAAATATAAATAATATTGTTAGGCACTGAAGAGCTAACTTTAAGGTGGCATCATGTATCAAGGTTAGAGCAAAAAGCAGACAGATTCTAAACCACCTAAACTATCGTGCTGGCCCGGTTCTTGATTCAAATTTTTGGTTTCGTTCGTTTCTTGGACTAGCTCTAGAATATTGTAAGAATTCATGACGTCCTTGTTTGTTAGAGCAAGTTATTCAATCAATGAGATCCTGGTTAGGCTAAAATAAATGGTCTGTAATTGTGGCAAAGACTGACCGACTGAATACATGTACTAGAAACAAAAACAACTGCTGACCTATGATGTTGTTGGGATGACGATGTGAAGGAAATGGTGGGAGGGTTCGATTGTCCTGTTGAAGAAGAAGAATTCCTGAATCGTAATAAGAATCTGGGGGGGATCCTCGCGAATTGCCAAGCAACTATTAGGGTTACGACAGCAAGGGTGTAAGTGAGCCATCCACTCCCAAATTCTCTCCAGATCCCTTCACTCGTCGTCGACGATAAGAAAAATTCTCTGCTCCACGTATTCTCCATCGCACTCTTTCTTTGTTCATAGGCTCCCTTTCCCTTTGGTCTTATCAACATCGGCCAAAATCCTTATCAAAGGTGGTTTAGATTAATAGAGGTCCAAAGTTTAGTTAAAAACGATGACGGGTTATTAACATTAACCATTAAATTTATAAGCTTTAATAAATCTAAAAAAAATGAAAGCATACACAATTTATACAAAAAATTAAAAACAATACCCGTAACTCAAAGAAAAACTATCCAGCAAAGAAGACCCCCAACTTACACAACTTGTGTATTCGACCTGCACTAAGCTTGACTAATGGAATATATATCTACCGGTTATTAACAAAACACATATCATCAGTGAGAAGAAAAGCACCAAATCTAAATGAAAAAAATAAACATGAACCTTTTTTATCTTCTACAGCATGTTAACATGACAATAGTGTACAAAGCAAAAAACCTTGAAACACATAATAAAATGAAATTTCAAACTTATAGGGACAGAAAATCATCGGACTAGATTAGAGGAAAATGATGCGATCTGTCTTGACCTTAGAGTTAGTAGTGGATTCTCTAGACAACCACAAGTACACATTTCAAATCCAAATTTAAAAAAAAATATTGTCCACTGGAATGATGTAAAAAACACTACAAACCTTTTTTTGCACATAAATAACACCGACCTAGTTTCAATTACATTCTAATCTCATCAGTTAAGAAACAACTGTTTAGAAGAAATATTATAAAGTATGCCAATTATAAGAGATTTGAATGAACGTTATTACATTTTATTTTTTTATCATGACATTTGAACAAACCGATCTGCAACTATTTATGTCATTAATTTCAACATTACTATCCACATAGAAATCATTCATTTCAGTTCAAGCAACCTAATAGAAAAAATATAAACCAGGATTATTCAAAGTCAATTAATCATATACCTTATTAGAATTGCTTGATTTTATGAAGTTTGACTTTTGAAAACTCAAATTGCCCTACTTTGGATCATAAATTGAAGTTTGTTTATGTACTTTATTGATTCCATAAGATTTAACATGTCAATACAAAGCTACAACAAGTTTAAGAATCAAATTTCATGAAGATTTGAGCAGGATTTGAATTTCACAACTTGTGTTTTTCATGGAGGTCCTTTAATAGTGAATTTCTCAAATCTCAATAGTTTTGATTAATTCTTGTTGCTAGAGATTTTTATTGAGAATATGAATCCATTGATATAATAAATTTTGAGTATTTTTCAACGAACGATCAAATTCGAGTTCAAGTTCATCAATGCTGGGTTAAGAAAGTCGCGACTTTATTTTTTGATTCGTTCACCATCATCCGTTGATCAAAACCTAAGCAATATGTATATAGTTTTGTTAGGTTTTCTGTCATGAATCCAAAGCAATTTACGGATCGAATTTTCATTGAGAAATAAAGGAGATATGATGAATCAAAGTTATGGTATTATAAAAAAATATGGATAATTTTTGTATGGAAAAAATTTAATGTTTTTTATTTGAAATTCTAAGATCCTTGAATTTTGTAAATACCATTTAATATTTTAATTTGAAATTAGGAGAAAATGACACAAAAGCAAAATCCAATGTGACATACTTAAAATCATGTCATTTGGAGTTTAAGATATCTTGTTTAATAATATTGTAGATTTTTTAAATATTATATTACCTATATATATATATATATATATATATATATATATATATTTAAAATTTGGGACTTATTACCATTTTTTCATTGTTTTTTTCTAATGATGATCGGTTAGGTCAGCATATGTAACTGGTGGAGTACTGTACTATCCTCAAATGTCGTCTCATGATCCCCTCAATTTTCTATTGATGAGATATGTCATGTTTTTCGTAAGGCGTGTTTGTACTCTTTTGGGAAGCATGTGGTACATTGTAGAGAGCTCCTACAATTCAATTATTGACACGATTTGGTTAGGAATGTTCTCTTTGACATTTTCAGGCGTGCCGGGATTTCTGCTAAGAAAGAGACGCCCGTGAATTTCTTGACTAGCCCGGTGGGAGGAAGATCAATACTCAGACCAGCTGATATTTTGGTATTTGGATGGAGGGGGTGGGACATGCATGTGTGGATCTAATAGGGTTTTTGTCACACCCCAAAAATCCGCCCTCGGGGCACCACCGATTCGGAGGCGTGACATGCCAGAAATTGAGCCACTAGACACACCGAACATACTATATGCATACGTAAACCGTTTAAAGGTTCAGAGTTTTAAAGTTTATAACATTCATCAAAAACAGTTTCAGTGCGGAAGCGTTTAACAAGTTCAGAAAAACCATTTACGAAAGCGTAAAACAAACATAATAAGTTTCAAAAGTTTAATGCGCACACGGCGCCCAAAAGTTAAGTGTTTAACCAAACATGCAGAGTTATGAATGATCCATGATTCCTAATGTGCTCCTTAGCGTGCTCCTAAGGACCTGAGAAGAAACATGCTAAGAAGTGTCAACATGAAGTTGGTGAGTCTCTCTTTTACAAATAAACATTTCACATTTCAATCCGTTTAAAAGCAGGTAGTCTCTCTTTAGACCTACCCGTTCATACAATACAGTTGATTCATTATACCGATAGATACCTA
>JBCNJP010000015.1:0-14059 GCA_039602395.1 Deinandra increscens subsp. villosa | reverse complement strand
CCTACATCCTTGTTTTTTCCTACATCCTTGTTTTTTCTTACATCCTCTCTACGGATTAATGAGAGCCACCAATTTTCCCCACATGCAAGACCGATGTGTCGGATTTGGATATATAAAAATCAACAAGTTTTAAAAAGGTATCCAACCAAGTGACCAAACTACACACCAGGGCAGTGAACCCGTCGTATGCAGTATAGTATTAGTAAGAACCGGATATCAATCCGTGGACGCGTGTGCAAACTCCCGATACTAGATCGTCGCTAATATCTAACCGATGAAAATGATTTTGAGAATTAATTATGAAAACTAAAGAAATTAACTAAGCAGATAGAAAACAAACAGATAACGAAAACAAAAAATAGAAAAATCAGTCGGATAAAAGTATCACCTAGATAAGAATCCTCTAAACCCAATAAGACCCCTAGTTTGACTAATCAACACGATCACTATCCACTAATGATGAAAACCAAAATGAAATAGGACTATAGACTAGGGGTGTTCATGGTTTGGTTTCAAACCGCGAAACCGTCCAAACCGGTCATCGGTTCGGTTTTCGCGGTTGGTTTTTTATCTTAACGAACGGTCGGTCGGTTTTAAAAAATTTAAACCGTAGTGAACGGTTTGGTTTACGGTTTATATGAAAAACCGGTCGTAAAAAACCGGACCGGACCATGTATATATAATATATATTATATACAGGGCCGGTCCTAAGGATTTAGGGGCCCTGTTCGAGCTAAATAAATTGGCCCAATTCGAAAATAGAATTGCAAATAGAAAAAAATCTAAATACGATAAAAAATAAGTTATAACAATAAACATAAGAAGATTATAGTTTTAAAATGACACTCTAAGTATTTGACCGACAAATTTGCAGATTTTCTAGCATTTTTAATAGGAAATTGATTGAATATGAGCCCCAGAAAATGATAGGTCCTGTTCTGTCGCACCTCTCGCACATGCTCATGGCCCCCACTGATTATATAATGTATACATATATATATATAATTATATATATACAGATTAATTACATCGACTTCTTTTTTGTAATGAGATTTTGAGTTTTAGCGTTTAAAAACTAAAAATCTGGAAATTTAGACATGTTTTCATCCTAGAAATCTAGAATTTTAGTACACTATTGTTTATATTATGAACTTTAGTATTTGCATCACGTTTTGGAGGTTACATGTCCTATTTGGAGGTGGATTTTGTATCAACAAATTAAAGATGACAAGTATAGTAGAGTAGCTTATACTCTCATTGTCTCATTTGATAAAGTTGATTTTGAATTTTCTTTTAATTTAAATTTTATTATTGCAAACTTATATTGAAAGCCTAAAGATCCTAAACCGCGAAACCAAACCGAAACCAAACCGGAAATAGCGGTTCGGTTTGGTTTGGTTTTAATTTTTAACGGTTCGGTTTAGGTTTTCGATTATTAAAAACCGTAGCTAACGGTTTGGTTTACGGTTTGACCCAAAAACCGTATAAACCAGACCGTGAACACCCCTACTATAGACACATCCTAATCACTAAGGTAATCCTACTTGAAGCTCGGATAGAAAACTATGTAAAAATGCCCAATGGTCTAATCGCTTTGGTCAAAGCGGACTAAACGCACGCGTAAAAGGAAACCACAAGAAAGGTCTCTCTAAATGGCACCCAACACATGCAATGATTCTAAAATGAAAAGCCTAGGACCTAGAAAACTCTAAACACGAATAAGCGAGCTCGAATCTTATGGTCATAAGCACCCTAACTCACTAAACAATGCGTAGCTATTTCCTAGTACATGAAACGAGTCGGTCAACTCTATCCCATATAGATGCATACAAAATCAGCCCCAAATCCATATCATATTATCATGTAGGAGGTCTATGGATCATATATTAATCAATAAACTACAAAAAGTCAACCGATTAACAATAAGCTAATCAACAAATGGTTGTAGTTCTACAATCCACATCAATTAACCAACATAATATGATAAAAACAGAAGCTAAACATGTATACATGTTCATCCAAGACATCCAAATCAGAATCATAGAGCAAAATTACATAATCATGTCAAAAGGTCAAAATAGAAAGTCAAACGGGTCTAGATTCATCTAAGCTAGGTGATAATGAAGAAATCTAGCCACTAAACATCATAATAACAGTTAAAAATCCAATCTTGGGACTGAACATTACCAAGGACAAGATCCAAATGATGAAAAATGAGAAAGGAGATGGGTTGATTTGTCAAAATAGCTCCAAATCTTCACATTTTCTTTAAAAAGCTTGAGTCTTGATGCTTTGATCCTCCAAAATCTTCAAAGAAATGCTATTAGGGTTTTTAGGGATGATATGTGGGTGTTTTTTTTTTTGTTAATGACGGCTGCAAAATGATTTTATAGTGGAAAAATAGGGTAAATCACGATCAGGTCGTGACTGGTGTGAAACTGGGCCAGGCGCGGTAGAGTATAGAAAGAAAACAGACCAAATTTGAACAAGAAACAGTTTCTGTCCTGGTGGTTTGTTCCTTCACTGCGAAATAGGAGGTCGCAGGTTTTATCCTCGTGGCCTCCAGAATTTTTTTCTTTTCCTTGCTGGGCTCCTAACTGTTGTTGGGCCTGCTTCCCTGGGCTCTGAAGCATCACAAGCTGCTGGGCCGAGAATGCTGTTCGGCTGCTACAGCTCGATCTGGGCTGGACAGGTGGGCTGCTGATTTGCTATTATTATTATTTTTTTCTTTGATCCATATCTTCCACATCTGACCTCCAATTTCGCTTTCGTAAATTGCGTTTTTCTTCTATATTCATCGCTCACACACCAAACATCTAAAATTCACAAATGAAAACAATTAAGCACCATATCTTTTATAATTTCTCAATTAAAGTTCTAATTTGCAAAGTTTTTCCAATTAAAAGCCAAAATAAATGTAAACTTTAAATATTTATCAAATAATAACCAAAGCTCCACAAAATCATCTAAAATCCATATATAAACATTTAAGCACCAAAACTTAATAATTTTAATTAAAAACCAATTAAATGAAGGGATTATATTTATTTATTTTATATACATGATGCTACGCATCAAATATCCCCACACTTAAACTTTGTTTGCCCTCAAGCAAAATCTCATGCAACACGTCCACAAGCCAATCGAAAACGCAACGCATCAACCAACCCAATGCAACTACTCAAGCCCACATGCATCCCCAAATCTCAAGATTTACACTTTTCAAAAGATTGACAGTCCAACAAGCAATTATGACATTTATTTAAAAACATGGAAATGCTTACTAGCTTGACACACATCAAGGTTCAATCAAACAAGCATCATACCTCTCACAATGATCACTCAACTCGGCTTTATTTAGTGGATAGACGATTAAGTTGATCGTCGATTTAAGTGGATCACTCAAGGCTAAACATGCACTTCATTGTCATAAGCTTGTATCGAAATCGCATCTCCACCAATTAACATAAAATCGAACATAAATCAAGAGGACTTTCATGGGTTGTAATGTTAGGCTAGGGTTTAGGGTATGGAATGGGAATGTGAAAGTGGCTAAGTGTTTAGAAATCCGGAAAAGTCAATAAACAAACTAAAAGAAAAACTATTTACACAAATAACTCAAAGTCGGGTAATTTTGACCCGAACACATAAATTATGAAAAACTCTATTTTTTTAGCTTTATCTTAAGTCTATGACCTCCAATAATGAGCTAGAATTTTCTGCAATTTTTTTCATTTTTTCGCTTTTTTTTCATTTTTTTCAATTTTTTTTTCTTTTTTTTTCATTTTTTTTTCAATTTTTTTTAACTAAATATGACTTGATGAAACTAACCAAAATATATACACAAAGTCATAAACTAATCCGGATTCTTCACACAAGGGTATTAGAACAAAATGAAGGCTAAACAAAGGCTAAATAGGTCAAAAAGTGGGGAAAGCAAACGAGAAGGAAAAAAGGCTCAAGCGGGTTTTCTAAGGGATAATGTTTCAGGGTAGGAAAAATGATAAGATCAAAGAAAAAGGGTAAATCAAAAGGGTAATCCTAGTGCCTCTATCATTTTTATGCTCAATTTTAGTTCATGATCTCGACGCGTATAAACAACACAAGTTCTAAAATGAAAGCGCATGATGACATAACACTCAACCAAACGAAAGTGAGAACAATCATGTAATAAATAATGCAATTTAGGCTCAAATAACTCACGGAAACGGATGGATAAAGGGCTACCGATATGATGCAAGCTATCAATCCCCCATCCGATAGTTTCACTAAGTAAAGCATTCCATTTATTGATTTTATTTGAAAAACACTTGCTTGGAAATACTTTTTCAAGATACTCGAAGAAAAGTTTTGACTAGAGACAAGCACCGTATACATGGGCGAGCAAAACGTCACGAATTACATCAACGGGCTCACTTCCATGTGCAAAAAGACGGGCAAAAATCTCAATTTCAACTAAAAAACAGGGGGATATGATAAGAAAATTTAAAAAAAAATTCACAATTTTAAGTAATTTCAGTTCAATTGACCCCCATCCCCACACTTAATTTGTACATTGTCCCTAATGTACGCTAAAACAAACAAAATAAAGGGGAAATAGAACTGAAATACTGCCCTGATCACAGTCATGTGCCAGAACTGCCTCCAACATGCTAAAAGTCCTCAAAAACAAGAAACAACTCTCGATGAATCAAGGCATCTAGCGGTCCCGTGGTTAATCGTTTGTTTGTCATTTATGAAGTGAACGGTCCACTTTGACCAAAAGTCAACAAGCCCAAGAAAAACCCAGATACAGACCGTTGATTGTCATTTATGAAGTGACGGTCTCGTATCATCCAAACCTGAATAAATTCATGAAAACACACTTTGCGAACCGTAGGAATGGAGATTGAGTACCCGACGGTTCACAAACTGTGAGTTACCTACCAACTCCACGAAGCAATACCAAAATGATAAGTCCATACAATTCCAACAGTGGCATGCTTCCAAAAAAACCTGCAAAACTTGAAACAAAAACATAAAACAGAACAAGGAGAAATAAAATATAACTAATTTAAGAAAACTAACTAAAAGGAAATTAAACTACTAAAAGTTCAAACAAAGCATGAAACAAGCAAAATAAAGTAAACAAGTAGTCGGGTTGCCTCCCGGAAACGCTGAATTTATCAACGAGTCGTTATCCGGACTCGAACCCGCAGTTAAGTCAACCGGGGTCATAGATGTGGCATTCCTCACTACCGAACCTACACTCACCTGAACCATGCACACGCCACTCCTCAAATAAGGGTTGAAATCCCTTGTCTCTATCACGCAAATACATGGCGTACAGTTAGAATAACCACGTCCTATCACTCTTTGAAGCCTTTTTCTTTAAATCGGGTGGCTTTTTCTTCTTTTTAGCACTCGCTTCATCCCCACACTTCTTCTTTTGCTGGCCCTGCAATGATTTAGTCGACTTGATAATAACTGAAGGTGGGTCGGGTGGGTGATCTTTAATTCCAATATAATGAACGACGGCCTGGTGATGTTTCTCCTGCTGCTCTTCCCTAAGCTGATCCCTAAGTCTCTCTGGATATGGAATATGAGGGATGTAGGGTCGGGGAACATATTTCTCCACTACTGGTTCCTCGGTTCGTGCTGTACTTGCTGGGCTTAGCCTCGGTTGCACCTGCCCAGGAACCTCTACCTCAATCTCCTCGTCTATCTCATCATCACTCTCCTCATCAACTGGCTCAGCACTAAACGTCGATTCTGGATCTGGAGTGGTGTTGTCATTCAGGTAAAAGATTGCATTCACGTATTGCTTAGGATATGAATGTGTGTGCCCTGGCAATCCTCCTGGTTTTCTCTCGGAAAACGATTTGGAAAGTTGACCCATGGTCCTCTCCATATTGCTTAGGATATGAATGTGTGTGCCCTGGCAATCCTCCTGGTTTTCTCTCGGAAAACGATTTGGAAAGTTGACCCATGGTCCTCTCCATATTTTGCATATGAGCTGCTAAATTACTCAACTCTTTGGCCACCACAACTATGTCCTGCTCAGTCCGCAAAATCCTCTGATCATTCTGCTGTGAAGTTTTCTCATTCTGCTTGATAAACTGAGACATCATGTCAGTTAAATTCTTCAAACCTAAATCCTCTGTCGGTGTCTGTTTGCCAACCTCTGGGCCATAGAAACCCTGTTGCCTCGGTGGCTGCATTTGCTGAAATCCTGCTGGATTAGAACTGTTAGGCCTCCACCCCGTATTATACACTACTACACAAACAGGTATAAGCTACGGAATTTTGGTACGGAAAAAATCCGTAGCAAATTTGCTACCGATTAGCTACGGATTAGCTACAAACACAATTTGCTACCGTTTAGTTACGAATAATTCGTAGCAAACGAAATCCGTAGCTAACTTCGTAGCAACATCCGTTGCAAAATAAAAATGAAAAATTTTGAAAAATAATTCAAAAAAAATTCGTAGCAAAATCCGTAGCAAAACAAGAAAATGAATATTTATAATAATTTCAAAAAAAGTTCGTACCAAAATCCGTAGCAAACCGGAAAATTAAAAATTTTAAAAATACTTTAATAAACACCGTAGCAAATTGCGTAGCAACTTTGCTAAAGATTAGCTACGACTTAGCTACGGACACATTTTGCTACGGTTTAGTTACGGATGATTCGTCGAAAAAAAAATCCGTAGCAAAAATGTGTAGCAACTTTGCCAAAAAGATTAGCTACAGACACATTTTGCTACGGTTTAGCTACGGATATTCCGTCGCAAAAAGAAAATGTAGCAAAATCCGTAGCAAAAAAGGAAATAAATATTTTAAAAAATAACACAGTTTAACAAAATCCGTAACACAATTTGTAGCAACCGAATAAATATTTGTTGTTTTTTAATTAAAACCGTAGCAAAACCCGTAAAGGATTTGAAAATAAATAAAAATAAGTTAATAAATCTATAGCAAGATATACATATTTAAAAATGACCGGTTTTTTAATTTAAATCTGGTTAAACAAATTCAGCTTGGTCAATTTTTGTGTATTTGATCAATATTTTACATAATCCAACTAATATAACAAAATAATACCAAACATGCTCCAGTACCCACTAAAAATAATATAAATGTTAATAGCTCATAACACTTCTTAAGACATGTGTGAGTCTTCATAACATTTTGTCACTTTCTGGTTAATCATACCCAATTATGGATATAATCATGGGTGATCGTAAATATACACAAATTTCGGTCGATGGTAATCCATTAGGGGCAGTTATAGTGATGGTCAATATTGGTTGATGATGATCTGCTACATATTATTAACTAGACTCATTCGTTAATCGGTGTCAATTAGGGTAACAAATGGTCAATGATGATCAATTAGGATCGAAAATGATGATTAGGTTTAAGCAGTGTCAATATTGTTTAGTGATGATCAACTAGGGGCATTTAAGGTCAATAGTGGTTACTGATAATCGATGATGATCAATACTGGTCAATAATGGTTAATTAAGGTGAACTAGTGTTATATTGGCTAGCCATGATCGATTAGGGGCAAATGACCATGTTTAATTATGGAAATTTAGGGATTGGCCCAGTGGAGTGCATTATGATCAATAGTGTTCAATTTTGACCGGATAATGACATTTAGTGTCAATACTAGTCAAAGATGACTAATTATGATCAATATTGGTCAATGGCCATCAATTTGGCCCATTACACACAATTAGTGTCAATACTAGTTAATGATGAGAAATATTGCTCAAGCATTCATTGTTACAACGTAGGTCTAACTTGGTTAGTCATAATGATTCATGGTTAAACATAGTTAATATACGTAAAAACAAAGTCCAATTATGGAAAAACCTAGTCAAGCATACAGATTCATAGTCAAACATGGGTTTATACTACTCATTGTAGACCGCTTATGACTTATAATGACCAATAATGATGCATTTCAACCCGTTGTTACACTTATTTTACAATAGGCAATGTTAGGTCATACATAGTCAACGTAGGTCGAACTTGGTGAAAATATATGATTAATAGTCAAACATAATCAATATACTCCAATAAAAAGAATCACACTCATAAATATATATATATATATAGATTCACAGTCAGACATGAAATTATATTTTGAGTAGATTTTTGTAATAGAGTTATGGTGGACGTTTGTTTGACTTAGTAGAGATTTTTATTAAGTAAATTATCCTAGGCGTTTATCCATTAAATACATAAACAAAAAAATGTGACATAAATAATAACTATAGTTAATAACTATAGTTAATACGTCGTGCGGTGTTGCCGTTATCAATCAATTCAAAATATGAAAAATATTAAAAGTAACCGGATCGGTTTCAATTTAAATGTAAATAAAAACCTACACATAATGATATTATATAATGATATATAGTAGTTTAAAAAATTAACATTAATAAAAAAGAAATTTAAAACTATAATATATAGCCGTTAAAGAAAACTATATAACAAACTAATAGATAAAATTGATTAATTTAATTGCATCAATGTATTAATTGTGAATAAGAGATAAATTCATTTAATTTAATAAAAGAGGTATGTTAAAAGAAAACATCGAACCCAATCGGATCCACAACAAATCAGCTGGTAAATCGGGATATGGAGTCCTCATCTCCCACGTCAATCGTCAGTTATGAACCTTACAGTAACTCCCCGAAATTCCACCATCTGCCAGCGTTCTCTCTTCTCCCGAAAGCAACGAAAAGGACCGGTCGAAACAGTTTCTTATCCAGGTAACAATTTTGATTTACATGCTTTACATTATACAAATTAAAATGCATGGACAAGAAAGCAAATCATTTACTTGTTTGTTAAGAGGACTAGCTGTTATCATGGATGATTTGATTATTTAGATTAATTTATGTTAATTTAGGGCTTCTTTGAAAGAGCCGACTGATCTTAATTTCTGAATAAGGATGTTTCATTTTTGACTTTTTGTTGGAATTCCCTTTTTGTTTAGTACATGTTCAATTATCGCAAAATAATGTGAATTGGCCTGCAATAGACATTAAAAGATGAGTTCAGTAAGTAATCAAGAGGAAGTGTAATTGGTTCCTGCATATACACCTGTCCAAAAAATTTCAGATTCAAACAAAACAATAGTTTTGCAATGTTTAAGACAGATCACCTTTAGGTTGTATTAAAAGCTATAGATACTGAGCATAGATATGTATATATAGACATAAGTTTCATATATGTATAATAGTACATTTACATGAGATCTTTAATTTTATAGCATGTATTATTCATCAAACTAAATGTTCGCTCCATAACCTTCAACTATGTGTTTTATTTATGTACGTCTAAGTCTAATTTGTTTGCTTATATATACTCTTAGAAAAAATTGATGGGTTATTTGGTGATGAATCACTTTATTCTGAATACCAACAAATCTGTCTTCATTCTATCTCAAAGGCATATTATCACTCTGTACCTTACCTGCAACTTCACTTTTACATTTGACCTTTCCCCAAATTTATTTGCTTGAGATCTTTAATATGTTAGATATATCATGAAGAAGATTTTGTTCGCTGTATGTTTTGTGTGTGTATGTGTTTGTGTAATTTATGTATGTTTTTTGTTAGCTAGAATTTCTTATTAACTTTGAACTTTAGGACCCACATTGACTTTATTGGTTATGGAGTGGTATACCAATCGAACATGGATGTATAAAATGACCAATAGTGATGGATTTATTAATATTGAATACTGTGACAACTTGAATAAGTGGTTGGACTTTGTCTATTCTAATGAAGAAGTTGTTGATAAGAGGGTGACTAAGCGTGGTAAAATAGTACTTGACATCAAATGTCCTTGCTTAAAATGTCAAAATGTGGGATATAGAAACAGAGAGACTGTTAAAAAACACTTGCTTATCAATGGCTTCATGCCTTATTATACAACATGGCATGCACATGGTGAAAATTCTACAAGTGAGGTAGGACAATCTTCAACAACCATGGAAGTTGATAATGATGATGATAGTTATAGACGCATGGTTTTGGATAGCATGTCTTCATTCGAAATTAATGCAGCAACACACTCAAATCTGGATTCAAGTACTTCGGAAGGACATGTACCAAATCCTGAAGCAAAGGGATTCTATGACATGTTAAAAGCTGCTGATGAGCCTTTGTGGGAGGGGGAAAAGCCCACAAATTGTTCAAAGTTAGAAGCTGCCACAGGTTTTTTGAATTGGAAATCACTTTTCAATGTATCAAATGCATGTTACGACTATAACATTTCCATGGTGAAAGCATTGATGCCTGATAACAATAAGCTCCCTGAAAACTTTTATGATACAAAGAAAAGTTTACAGAAACTTAGTCTTCCTAAAGAAAGGATAGATGTTTGCAAAAATCATTGCATGCTATTCTATAAGCAAGATAAAACACTGACACAGTGTAAATGGTGTGGGGAATCTCGTTATAAGAGTGGCCGAAGTAAGGTACCTAATTTGGTCATGACATACATGCCAATTAGTCCTAGACTTAAAAAGTTGTATATGTCTGTAAAAACAGCTAAATATATGACTTGGCATCATGACCACAAAACAAAAGAAGGTAGCATGGCACATCCAAGTGATGGTAAGGCTTGGAAGCATTTTGACTCGATAAATCCCGACTTTGCGAATGAGATCCGAAATGTTCGTCTTGGGTTATGCACTGATGGCTTTAATCCTAATAACTCGAACTCAAATCCTTACTCATTATGGCCCGTCTTCCTTACAATATATAACTTACCGCCATGGATGAGTTTGAAAGAAGGTAGCAAGGTGGTGACTGAGGTGGGGGTTAAGGTGGTATATACAACGGCGGGCGAGTAACACCAGATGGAAATCAATCTCACCATGAGGTTGATGATGTTGATGATGAGGAGTCTACCGCTCCTAGTTGGCGGGGACCGGCTGTCCCAACCCCACTACCTTCACTAGAAAATCATATTTGGATTTGGGTTGAACATGATGAGTAAGTGTGTGTATATATATATTCTCTTTATATATAAACAGAATATCTCATTAATGTTGAGTATGGTGCATTGTTTCTATTTTGTAGATTTAATATTCAGGTTCCGGTTACTAGAACCATTGGTTCTATTCTGCAGTCTATGTGGTCAGGTCCGTGGCAAGGATGGAAAGATGTTCCTTTCCATCATCTTGATCGCATGTTTGAGCGTTTTAAGGTATGTACTTAAGGATTCATTATTAATTCAATAATAGGTTTTGTCATTTTGTCTTTTTAACTTCAATGGCTAGTGCAAGTTAAAAAAATATATATTTACAGCACTAATTAATCCAATCAGAATACATTGCTAAACATCTCATGTGCAATCTTTTGTAAACAAAACATGATATTCTTGGTTGCTGTAAGTTAGGACTACACACACCATTCAACAATCACTACTAGTTAATTAGTTGTATTTCAAGATAATTAATTATGTTCCTAGAACTTTTAGAAATAAATGATCACCAACATAGCTATAGAAAACATAAGTTCAGATGAAAAGAAAAAAAAACAGATTCTATACTCAAACTTTTCAAAAGTCCCTTATAGCAACAATGGACTGATCTAGTTTTAAGGCATGGACAGATTATCAGTTGGGTTGGATAAGTGAATACACACACATAACCTAATTTGTGATTATGTGATTACACACACATAAGTGAATATAAGCACATAACCTAATATGTGATCAAAACCTAAGCGAGCATTTACAATATATACATTATTAATATGTTTTTTTTAGAAATACTATCAATGGGAAGATGAGTGGGAATCCTCAGTTAAATCTTGCTGAAAGAAATGCATTGCAGGAAAGATTCCTCAAATGTTGCAGAGGGCTCGGAAGAGAGCCAATACCCTTGCGATTCAAGAAGGTATAGAAGTTGGAAAAAAGGGAGATTGTATGGGGCTGGAGATATTGCTAGCCCGTGTGTTGTGATGACGGGTATTGCGTCAAAGCCGAGTACTTCGCATCCAACCGGAAGAGATGACAAGGTATGTATTCTCTTTTAGTAAAAAAGTATATCTAATTGTAATTGTTATTATGTTGTCTAAACTAAGCCCAAACATCCCACCATTGTTTACCTAAATGTATAAATTAGTCCTTTATTATAAGTTTATAACAATAGCAATACCCAAATACACCTTACCGCTAGGCTGCTAAATAACCAAATACACCTGTTGTGTGACCCAAATAATCTGACCTGCTGGACCGAGAATACCCAAGTGGCCAAATACACTGACAAGTACATGGAGGAAATTGTGAATTGATTTTAAGTATGAGCCATTGGCCACATAATCTGTACATGGAGGAAATTGTGAATTGATTGTAAGTATGAGCCAATGGCGACATAATCTGACATGCATGGAGGAAATTGGGGTATGCATGACATGGGTTTTCTTTTATAATTTAAAGCATCCCAATTGTTATATTTAGTTATGTACTGACTAACTCCAGGGTCAAAAGGGTAATTTGGCTACTGCAAGTTTATAAGTTATGAGTCACTAGTTTAGAGGGTTAGTTTATTTGGGTTTGATGTATTATTACGGTTGTTGTCTAATTTGTTAATTATAGGTATGACAGTTGGAGGATCAAATAGCTGAGCTAAAACAAGACAAAGAAAAAAGAAATAACAGAGAAACAAGCTATGTTGGAAAAAAATGAAGAAAATGTGAAGTTGAATGCGGAACTGAGTGCGAAACTTCAATTGCTGTTACAAAACTTGTCGCCGAACTTTTCACCAAGTTAAGTATATGACTTTGTTTTAGTAAACACTATAGTAGAATCTTTATTGTATTACTTTTGGATAAACCGAATCTTTATTGTATGACATTTGGCTATATTAATTTATTATGTTGAGACGTTTATCTCATTAGTTTATATCTATGAAAATTTCAGTATATTGTTTACGGAAAGAATGAAAAATATAAACGAATTCGTAGCAAAAATGTTTAAAAAATCCGTAGCAAGGTTCCGTAGCACAAATTCGTAGCCAAATCTAAAGCTTAATTCCGTTGCATAATTCGTATCTAGCCCGTTGCTAAACATCCATAGGGAAAATCGTAGCTAAATAAATCGTAGCTACAAACCGTAGCTAAAAGTCCGTAGCTAAATATCCGTAGCTAAAAGTTCGTTGCAAAAACCGTTGCTAAAAAATCCGTAGCAAAAATTTTGTAGCTAAATTCCGTAGCTAAAAATCTGTAGCAAAATCAATAGCTAAAATAGCTATGACTATTTACGTCACTAAAGCCGTAGCAAATATTTTTCCGTAGCAAAAATCCGTAGCAAAAACTTTTAGCCACGGGGGTTCTTGTTACGCCCGAAATCTGTAGCAAATCCGTAGCTAAAGGGTATTTGCTACGGATTTGCTACGGAATTAGCCGTAGCAAATGCTTATTTCTGTAGTAGTGTATAATTATACGCATTGCTGGGTGGTGGGTGGGCCTGGTCGAACATGAAATCAGACTGCTCGTGGAAATCGGTGCTACCACCGATAGGACAACGTGTAATGTCGTGGGGTCCTGAGCACAGCTCGTAATACTTCACCTGCTGCTCCATCACCTGCATTTTGGCTATTTTCTTTGATAACGCCTCGACCTGCATGGATAGAGCTGTAATAGGGTCAACCTGGAGTACTCTTCTCTGTTGGTTCGGCTTACTCTGCGTGCTCGGCCATTGATAATCATTTAAAGCAAGCTCCTCAAGTAAGTCTTGCGCCTCTTCGGGCCTTTTACTACTTAATGTCCCACCAGCTGACGTGTCGACCGTATGTCGTGTGAGTGGATGTAAACCGCTGTAGAAAATCTGTATCTGCTGGTGTAGCTCAATGCCATGGGATGGACATTTTCTCAACAACTCTCTAAATCGCTCCCATGTCTCGTATAAACTCTCGGTGTCGTCCTGAAGAAAGGAATAAATTTTGTTTCTGAACATCGCAACTTTCGATGGAGGGAAATACTTTGAGATGAATTTCTGTGTCAAAATAGCCTATGACGTGACAGAACCAGGAGGGAGAGACTGA
>JBCNJP010000014.1:30220202-30244202 GCA_039602395.1 Deinandra increscens subsp. villosa | reverse complement strand
AACGCCGAACCTCGACTTCTATTTTCAAAAACTCACGAAAATTGACAGATTTTGACGAAACTTACAACAGAAGATCAGAAAAACTGATAAGAATTGATTTAGGAGCAGATTTGACACCAAAAACTCGATAGAATTGATTGAAAACACGTAGACAAACTCCAGAGTCACCAAAAACGCTTCAAAAATCCAAAAATAGCAACCACAGATCAGTAGAGTGAACCAGAAAGCTCTGATACCACTTGAAAATGCGTGAGAAACGGATCGTCTACTCGATCTAGCTAATCGGACATCGAAACGTAATTAACCGATTGTTTTATTGATCAACGAAGAACAATTACAATCAGTAAACACTTAGAAACACAACACAGAGAAACACCTTGAAAACACACACTTAGCAGAAATCTCACACGCTCAGAACTACTAATTAAAACGTCCAAGCTTCTATATATATACAGCTGACCGAGCCTCGTCCGAACCTCAGGTTCGGCAGTCCGAACTCCTGGTTTCGGACCAGGTTCGGCCATGTATGATTTGGCTTGAACTTGTACTTTGTTTCATACTTCACACGACACACATATCAGGTATCGACAGTTGGTGAGTTTGCGTCGAGAACAAACGGGGTTGGTCAAACGCCGTATAATGCACCAAGATTTACAAGAGCCTCGACAACCACTCCCGGAGGACGAACCGGCGCGTACGGTCACAATAAAACTTAGGGAGGACATCGCGAAGAGTTACATGAGTGGCGAGTAGGGTTGTTTTTTTTAATGTAATGTTCCGTTTTTTTTAAGTGTCGGTTTTTTATTTTTAAGTAATGTTCCGTTTTTTTTTTTCTATGAAATGTTCCGTTTGTTTTTATATAATGTTATGGTTTTATAATTTTTTTTATTTTAGTTTAATAAAAATAAAAATAATAGAAGTAATGATTGTAGGGGCTTTATGACTACACACCCATGTCACATAACCCCTCTTTGCCGCGTCAACGCCACATGTCACATAATGCCCCATGGTGGGGCATTATGACTACACATAACCTTATGATTTAATCTACACAAATTTGTATGCAGGTATCCTATAAATGCTATAATAGCCAATGACATATCAAGCATAATTGTCATATTCTTCAATGATGCCATGTCCATAGCTAACTTTATTGACTCGCGGGTTCATTTTACATCTATGCATTGATGTATGTGGATAGAATATACAACAATAAGTGTCTATTCATTGCTGTATGTGGACATTTTCTTTGTTGGTTAAAACTGTCATGTATCAATTCAAACAAACATACAAACTAAAACGGGTCATTCACAATTAAATTTTTGTGCATATACAACACAACTTCCGCCCGAGCATTTTCTTTCATGGATTGACTAACCAAGTTTTTTTAACGTTTTGGCGTGGTTATGAAGTGTGGGTCCAGCCACTTGTATATATATATATATATATATATAGAGTCGAGTTAGCCTACATCCAGCAAAAACGCTACATCCATTGCGGATTCATCTGGGGCGTCCATCAAGATCATCCAACAGCCAGGATCTATGGTGTTTCCGCCTATGGTGTTTTCGGTGGCGGAAAAAAACACCATAGGCGGAAACACCATAGATCCTGGCTGTTGGATGATCTTGATGGACGCCCCAGATGAATCCGCAATGGATGTAGCGTTTTTGCTGGATGTATTTTACCCCAAACCTATATATATATATATATATATATATATATATATATATATATATATATATATATAGGTAAAAGATCCGTGTAGACCCCTTATTTTTTGTAGACCCCGTAGACCCCTTATAAAACTCAATAAAACTCATTAAAACTCACTAAAAATAAAACTCAGTTTTGTTGATTTAGTTTTTTTTTATTTGCGATAAGCTTTTAAGAACAAAAAAAGAGAATTAAAAAAAAAAGAAAAATGAAAAACATTAAAAATTGAACATTTTAAGACAATGAGTTTTAAAAATCAATGAGTTTAAAACTCAATAAACTCAATAAAACTCAGTGTTGCGTTTAAAACTCATTATTTTAAAACTCATTGTCTTAAAATGTTCGATTTTTAATGTTTTTTGTTTTTTTAAATTTATTTATTTATTTTTTTGGTTCTTAAAAGCTTATCGTAATAAAAAAAACCAAATTTACAACACTGAGTTTTATTTTTATTGAGTTTTATACGGGTCTACGGGGTCTACAAAATTTAAGGGGTCTACACGGAACCCTTCCCTATATATATATATATATATATATATATATATATATATATATATATATATATATATATATAGGAGAATGATAAAATGAAAACCTCTCCGAGTTAGAAAAACCGTGAAAACTAAGCTAAAAAATTAATTTTTTATTCCGATTTTTTTTACGGTGACTCTAACTTAAAAAATACCCTTTATGAAAAAAATTAAAAAAAAATCCGAGTAAAATTTAAAAAATATATATATTTAAGAACCGGTTTTTTTGCAAAAAGAAGTTAACCAGTCAAAAAAGACGTTCAAAATTTGTTATTTTTTTAGATGTATTTTTTTATAGATTCTACACTCATTTTTAATAGTTTTGGTGAAAAAAAAATAAAAAAAACGCCTACAGATTTTAAAAAAAAAAAATTATTTACAGATATTGTTACATATGTAACAGGTAAATGTTACATATGTAACATGACGTAGCGTCAGATTATGGGAATTTTTTAAAAAAAAATACTAGGCGTTTTTTTTAACCATAGAGCTTGTATTAACGCATAGAATCACCAAAAAAAATTTGAAGAAAAAAAAAAATCGTTTTGTGCAAGTTTCCACGGTTTTTCTAACTCAAAGAGGTTTTCATTATATCCATCCCCTATATATATACTTATATATACATATATCTTTGTTTTAGTATTAGTTTTTAAGTACATTTTTGCAATATATATATATATATATAGGGAGAGGATCATTTGAGAAACAATTGGGTTTGAGAACTAAAAAAAACTAATTTGAGCCACAAATTTATTTACATGTATCTCCCCTTCCATGAATTGTAGTGGTTCCCCCCTGAAATGTGTGGTTGAGATTTAGTTCTGAAAAGTTCTCAAAATAAAAAGTTCTCATTTGAACCTAACCCTATATATATATATATATATATTGCGAAAACGTACCTAAAAACTAATACTAAGACATTTATAACTTCTTCATACGTTAATATTTTTCTTTATAAAAGTTGCACCAAAAATTTAAAAATTATGTTATCTTTAATTCTGAAAAAAAAATTAAAAAAAGTTTACGTTTCTTGTTTTTTATAATAGTGCACGTGTGCACATGAAAAACATTCCAAACATGAGAAAACATGCACTAACAACCAACACGTGTTTATACCATTTGCTTTTGACATTTTTTATTTCCTTGAACCTAAAGCCGCTACTTAGCAGAGTCTAACGGGTCATGCATAGTAATATTATATTCACAAGAACCAAGATGACAAGATCTATGAATGTAACTTTTAATAGACTTAGTTTTGCTCTTAAGAATGATTAACCGTTCATGATTTGTTATTTCCATGTAAACTTTTGACTTTTTTTATTATGAAAAACCAAAGTGTATTGAACTTATCTCATACACTTGCCCATAAACTTAAAGAGTTGGATGGATGCGGTTGTTAAAGTGTTATTATTTAATAAATATCATAATAAAATAAAATGTAGGTAAGGGAGGAACATCTAAATAATTAGATAGCTAGTAGAGTGTATGGGCATATGTATATGCCAGGTAAGGTAAACACTAGCTACGTACAACAGGAAGAAAGACATGAAGTAGCTAGCTAGGTTCGGATGCCAACTCCTACTTGTCTTGTAATCATTCATGCATATAAATTCCACTACAACAATCCACTCACCCATATTCATTGCATTTTATTTATCATAATATTAATATAGTGATTGATAGTCGTAGTTGTATTTTTTTTTTTTGAACGGCGTTTGGAAGTACTGTTGAAAATATACATACATGAATGTGTCATTTAGGATCATTTATTAATAATTGCCAAAATGATATAAAGTTATATAAAGTCCTTATTTATGTATGACATAAAATCCTTATTAATATAGTCATTATTTTTTTGGAAAACTTTATAGAAAGGTAATTAACTTTTAAAAGTGTTCCAATTTAGTCACTTATACTTTTTTTGTTCTAATTAAGTCATTCAACTTTGGGTTAATGTTCTAAAACTAGGTTTTTTACCTTTTTAGTAGGTTACCATGCTTATGTGACATTTTTTTTTTGCTTTTCTTTTTCTAATATTTAATGATATGGATTAAACTTACTTATTTGGCTTAAAAAATAATTAAATATTTGTTTTTGATAAAATAATTACATCTAGAATTCTATTAAACCTGCTAAACATTAATTTTTATAAACCACCTATTTTTTTTCCTATTCTTTAAATCACGTACCACTTTAATGTTCTTAAACCATCTTTTTTTCTTTTTTCTTTTCTTTAGATAATGAAAATATTTGTTTTTTCTTTTCTTTAGATAACGAATTTTTTTTTCAAGAAATAATTTTCTTTAAAGTTTTATATTTTCTACGTTTGAATCCCTTGTGAAATTCACATTGATTTTCTAATTATAAATCTGAACATGAACTTCAAATGGGTCGCAAATATGAAATCCCAAACACTCAAACAAAAACTTAAATATATAAATGAAGAAAAAGCTTATATATTCAAGTAAACAAACTAACATCGAAAAAATAAATTGTATTTTGAACTTAAATAAAATATAACTATTCGCATTAGAATTTTGAACTTTAGTTTGGATTTGATCACTGTATTTTTAGTATATGATTTTTAAAAAAGTTTAGTGTTAATACGTTATTTAATGAAAAGAAAATATTTATAGGGAGAAAAAAAGATTTTCGTTATTTAAAGAAAAGAAAAGAAAAGAAAAATATTTTCGTTATCTAAAGAAAAGGAAAAAAGAAAAAAATATGTTTAAGAAAATTAAACTGGTACAGGATTTAAAGAAGAGGAAAAAAATAGGTGGTTTTGATAGAATTCTAGATGTAATTATTTTATCAAAAATAATATTCAATTATTTTTTAAGACAAATTAGTAAGTTTAATCCACATCATTATTTATTAGAAAAAGAAAAGTAAAAGAATGCCATATAAGCATGGTAACCTACTAAAAAGGTAAAAAACCTAGTTTTAGAACATCCTCTCAAAGTTGAATGACTTAATTGGAACCAAAAAAAAGTATGAGTGACTAAATTGAAACACTTATGAAAGTTGGTTACCTTTTCACAAAGTTTTCCCTTATTTTTTTAACGGCGTTTGGAACTACTCCCCAAATTTCCAATACCCAAGTGAGCCTTCCTGAGAGGGGATTGCAACCGTCCATACTGATTTTGACACTTCAGGCTTGGCTCACCCAGAAACACCATCTCAAATTAAATTGGTTCTCAAATGATCCTCTCCCTATATATATATATATATATATATATATATATATATATATATATATATATATATATATAAGGAGAGGGTTATTTGAGAACCAATTGGGTTTGAGAACTTTTGAGAACCATTCTGAGCCACAAGTTATATATAAGGAAATCCCCCTCATGAATTTGAATGATTCCCCCCAGAAAATTAGTGGCTCAGAATGGTTCTCAAAAGTTCTCAAAGAAAAAAGTTCTCATTTGAACCTTACCCTATATATATATATATATATATATATATATATATATATATATAGGGAAAGAGTAAATTGGAAACCATGTTGAGTTGAGGAATCTTTGGAACCCACTTTTAAACCCTTGATCATCTTCATCCTATGGTTCACCTTTATTCTCTCTTTTTTATTTATTTTAAACACCATAAAGTTATGGCATATATGCTAGAAGGGTAGAAAGGTAATGTTACCATCCATTTTTTATTACTAGTCAGACTTGACTTGTCAGTGTCCATCATCTACAACCTACTTTTTCTTGTCCATTTCCTTTAATTATTTGAAATTTTCATCAGATCATTCGTCTTCAACCCAATTCTCTCTAAAAAAATATAGATAAACTAGATCCTCCATCATGAAATCCCCTGAGGTCGAAGAAAACCCGTAACCACCTAGCATCACCGTCACTATATCGAAGAAACCCCAACCCAGAAAACCTCTGTCGTATCTTCGTTTTAGATATGTTTCAGATCTGTTCGTTTTCCAGATCTAAGGTTGGAAAAGAGAAAGAACCCTCCAAATGAAACAAACCTACCTCATCAGAGTCTAACCTCGCCGGAATCCTTATCCCAATCTGCGCAGTTATCGGAATCATCTTCTCTCTCTTCCAATGGTATCTCGTTTCACAAGTCACACTCTCTCTGGTGAAATCCGTCAGCAAAAACGTCTACACGATCTGACCTCGCCGGAAAACCCAGATTTGACATCGTCGGAGAACTCCTCACACATACCCACCAGGTCAGTTTGAATTTAATTTTGGCCTGAACCCTAGATCCGTTCACTGGTGTAAAATAGAAAATATGATCCTTGCCGTGGAGCGGCGACTGAGGAAAGAAAAATCTACCGGGGAAGAAGCCAGAAGGGATTGTCTGTTTGACGGCGGTGAATGAAGAAGATAAGTTAAGTAAAAACCTAATCTCTATTTTAGTATTTTGATAGCCACATATGCCTGCTTTAATATTTATAATTTTATATACTATTGAATATATGGGGTCTGAATATATGTTCACTAAAATATACAAAAGTAGATAAAGTAGACATTTAAACAAAATTATTATATTTCTTTAAATTTCGTAGCTTACGAACGTAATCATCTTTTTTTTCCTTTTTATCTTTTTTTAAATTGGATTCTTGGATTTAAATATGTAGAATTTTTTACGATACTCCTTCCAACCCAAATCTGTCTTCTTTTTTATAAATTTGTAATTTTTTAGTTAACCTGTTTTGACCCGCACCCATTTTGACCAACCCATTTATGTAATTTTACTTTTATAATATATATGATATTATCCGATTCTTAAATCTAGTTCAACTGGTCGGACCGGTCCGACCACCGAACCGGTAAGTCAACTGGTTCGTTGTCCGGTCCCACTAAAGTTTTTAATCAGAAGGTTATTTGAGTGAAAGAAAAAACTTAAATGTTACATATGTAACTTTTTGATGTGTATGCCCCACTTGTTTGATATTGTTGTAACTTGTTTGATAATGATACATATGTAACTTGTTTGATAACGGTACATATGTAACTTTTTTGATGTTAAATATGTAACTTGTTTAATGTTTTTTACAATCTATATATCATGTGTTAAATGTGTATATATCAATTAAACTTGTTTCTTGATTTTTTTACTAATAAAAGATCCTAAAGAAAATGCTAAAGTGTCTTAATGATATGTTGAATATTGTTCATACAAGTTACATATGTAAACTTATGTTACATATGTACAATTATGCAATTTTCATGTCACATCTCATTATATGATAGATTTATATATGTAACATTCTATGACGTTTACATATGTAATTTTAATATAATATGTATTCTGTAATCATTATATACATGTGTAATTTACTTACGTAAAATGTTACATCTCATTATCTTATTCAATTTAATATTGTTCATACAAGTTACATATGTAACTTGTTTGATAATGCTACAAATGTAACTTTTTTTGATGTTCAATATGTAACTTGTTTGATGTATTTTTAAATTTTTTTTTGTCTATATACCATGTGTTAAATGCATATATCAATTAAACTTGTTTCTTATTTTTTTGATAATAAAAAAAAGCTAAAGTGTCTAATGGATATGCTTAATATTGTTCATACAAGTTACATATGTAACTTGTTTGATAATGCTACAAATGTAACTTTTTTGGTGTTCAATATGTAACTTGTTTGATGTTTTTTTATTTATTTTTGTCTATATACCATGTGTTAAATTCATATATCAGTTAAACTTGTTTCTTGATTTTTTTTATAATAAAAAGTTCTTAAAAAAATGCTAAAGTGTCTAATTGATATGTTTAATATTGTTCATACAAGTTACATATGTAACTTGTTTAATAATGCTACAAATGTAACTTTTTTAATGTTCAATAAGTAACTTGTTTGATATTACATATGTACCTTGTTTGATGTAAAGTGTCAGTATTAATATAGTTATAAGACATGGATGTTACATCTAAAAGATAAAAAAATGTCTTTTGAGATAACCACTTACATGACATCATAAGTAGTGTAACATAATACTACATATGTAACTTTTTTTGATAATGCTACATATGTAACTTTTTTGATAATGCTACATATGTAATTTGTTTGATGTTTTTTACTTTTGTCTATATACCATATATTAAAACTAATGAATTATTTTTTTTCTTCATAGGTGAATGTATTCTTCTTGTGTCAAATATGAAGATAATTATCAAGAACGGAAGCATAAATAGTTTTATATGTTTTTGTTATCATGTTATATTTTTTGTCAGTTTTTCTATTTTTTAAATATTTTAGTTCGTATGAAATATTTGCTATATTTAGTGTTAATTGTAATGTTTTTTATTTTAATTAGATATATATATCAATTTCTTCTTTACACCGGACCAAAAAAAGTTACGTATATAACATTTCCCATCTGAGAAAATAGTTACATTTTGTACCCTGAAAATTGTCATTTTTTTTACACCAGCCTAGATAAGTTACATATGTAATATTTCGTATCTGAGAAAATAATTACACTCCTACCGTGGAAAACAATTTATAAATTGTTTTTCAGAAGTTAAAAAAAAACCACTTTTATAAGTATTATTAATAAAGTTTAATATGTTTTTAAATGATTAAGCATTTTTTATTAAAAACGTTTTTAAGAAAATCGATGTTAAGAAAATATTTAAAAACGTTTTTAAATAATAGATTTTTTTAATAAAATTTTAAAAAATAAAAGTAAAAAAATCTGGATAGATAAAAATGAGGAGAAAGAGAAAAGAAGAGAGAGGAGAAAGGAGAGAGGAGAGAGGAAAGAGGAAAGAGAAACCATAGTAAATGTCTTTTATACCCTTTTGGGTACAAGACAAAATATGATAAAATAGATGATGTGGATGATTAATGGCCACCCATTTGGGTTCCAAAGTTTCCTCAACTCATTAAGGTTTCCAATATACCCCAACCCTATATATATATTTATATATAAATATATATAAAATTAGGATCATTTGAGAACTTTGTATTATTATAAGAACCATGAGAACAATTCCTAACCACATATTTGAAATCTAAGTTATTTTATTTATTTTAATTTAAAAAGACAATAAAGTCTTTAACCTATATAACTAAAAGACAAAACTTTTTTAAAATATTATTAACTATTAGAGTACTCTAACTATTAATATCTATATTAGTAAAGATTAATTACTTGTTTTAAATACTTTTTAAACTTAATTAAAAAAATATTTATGTTTTTTATCACGTTTTTTAATATTTTTTAAACTTATTTTTATTGTTTTCTAACTTTTCTTAACTTTTTAAAACATTTTCATTTTTATTTTTTTAACAATTTTTAAAATTTTTATTAACTCATCATTTTTTACGTTTTAATAACTTTTTTTACTTTTTTAAAAAAAATATTATTTTTTTACTTTATAAATATTTTTTTAAATACTTTTTTCTATTTTTTTTAATTTACTTTTTACGTATTTAATATATAATTTAATTTTTCCTTACTTATTTTTTTATTTTTTTGAATAACCTTTTTTTACTTTTATTAAACAATTTTAAAAACTTTTTATTAGTTTTTTTTTAATTTACTTTTTATTAGTTTTTTTAATTTAATTTTATGTTTTTTATTTAAACGTTTTCATTTTCATTTTTTAATAATTTTTTTAAAACTTTTTATTAACTTTTAATTTTTTACGTTTTTAATATTTTTTTATTTTTTAATTTTTTTAATTTTTTTAATTTACCTTTTTATTAACTTTATTTTACTTCTTAAATTATTTTTTTTAAATCTTTTTACTATTTTTTTTAATTTACTTTTTATTTTTTTAATATAATATTTTTTTTACTTTTCCTTACTTATTTTTTGGTTTTTTAATAATTATTTTTACTTTTATTAAACATTTTTTAAAACTTTCTTTTACTATTTTAATTAAATTTTTTTTAAAACTTTTTATTAGTTTTATTAACTTATATTTATGTTTTTTAAAAATATTTTTTTTACTTTTTTTATTTCTGTAAGCTTTTTTTAAATGTTTATTTGAAAATAATAATTAATGCCTACGTGCATGGAATATAGACATTAACAACCATGCAACATATGCCTACGCGGATGCAGCGATATGTAACATCTACGGAACAAGTTTCATTTATGCTTTAACCATACGTGATTGTTTGATGAGATTGAACTTTTATTTTGCTTATTTTATACACCCTTTAATATTGTATTCTTGGATTTCCTCATTACCAATCCCTTTTTCATATTATTCTTATTGACTCCTATGTGTAAGTACGTTTGCACCAATTTAACAACCTAAAGACCCTTTTATTGGTGTAAAAACCTATTTACATGTTTGTTACACCACGCTTCACGTTTGTAAGAACTCACTACATTGGTGTAACAAGAACCTAATACAAGTGTGTAACAATTTGTTAGTAAGTTTTTATAATGAATAGATAAATATATGTAACAAGATGCAACCATGTAACAAATACATACGAGCATGCAATATATTAACAATCATGTAATATATACCTACGAGCATGCAGTGATATGTAACATATATGGAACAAGATTCAATCCTACTTTAACTATACCTGATTGTTCGTTAGATTGAACATTTCTTTTACTTCTTTTATACACCATTTAATTCGGTATTCTTGGATTTCCTCATTACCGATCCCTTTTTCATTTTTTTTCTTACTGACTCTTACGTGTAAGAACGTTTGCACCAGTGTAATAACAGCCTACACCCTTTTATTAGTGTAAAAACATGTTTACCTGTTTGTTACACATGCTTCAAGTATGTAAGAACTCGCTGCATTCATGTAGCAAGACCATGATACAAGTGTATAATATTATGTGCATTTATGTAGCAATAACCTAATACACCCTTTTATTAGTGTAAAAACATATATGTAACCGTTCGTTACCCATACGTAACTGTTCGTTGCATACATGTAACAACATGCATTCAAAAAATTGATAATTTTGAGATCTTGTTGTTTATAATTTTGATATCCTTCTTATGTTGTTTTTGGTGCTAGTATTATCATGGTTTAAGTTTTTGACAGGTGGTAACCTTTTACTACTAGTTTGTAAGACTCTGTTACGGAAATGTAACGTATATGTAAGAAGGCGCAACTATGTAACAGATGCCTACGAGCATGCAACCATGTAAATACTTGTTTACATTTTTGTTACACAAGGCTTCAGGTTTGTAAGAACTAGCTACGTGGTTGTAGCAAGAAAAGGTGTTTGCGAAAAATGTGTTTGGGCATTTACCTGATAGATAATATGTTTACAGAAAATGAGAGAGAAAAAAATATGATATACTGATCAATGAGAAGAAATTTTAATATTTATATTTATTTTAATATATTTACATACGTGTAACTGTTCGTTATACATATGTATTTGTTGGCTACACATATGTAATTGTTCGTTACTTACATGTAATAAAATACATTAAAAAAACAACGAAAAAAATTTATATAAAAAAATAACGAAACTATAACCAAATTAAAGATAAAAAAAACGTACTCTTTAATGGTGCAATTTTTTTTTACAAAATTATTATCGTATAAAAAGTTATTAACGATATAAAATGGAGGGGGGACAGTAGATATTTATGTCAAATCACCTTATCACTTCATCTCAATTTAAATATAAAATTACTTAAATGCCTTTTTCTATATACTTAATAGATTTTTAAATTATAATTTAACTTAAATATATTCAAATTAATCTAGACCCTTCATTTTAAAAGGTGGTTAAGATGTGTGGCTCAATCTGTTCTCGCGGTTCTCACAATATTTATTGGTTCTCAAAAGATCATATCCCTATATATATATATATATATATATATATATATATATATATATATATATATAGGGTGGGGATATAATAAAAACCTCTCCGAGTTTGGAAAACCGTGAAAACCTCTATAAAACGCCCTAACAACGATTTTTTTTCCTTCAATTTTTTTGGTGATTCTATACGTTAATACAAGCCCAATGGTGAAAAAAATCAACAAAACGCCGAGCGGTCTTTTTTAAAAAAAAAAATATGAAATCTGACTTTACGTCATGTTACATATGTAACATGCTTTGTTACATATGTAACAAAATGTGTAATTAATTTATTTTTAAATCTCTCGGCGTTTTTTATTTTTTCTTTCCACCAAAACCATTAAAATGAATATAATCTATAAAAAACTAAATCTATAATAAAAATAATTTTTGAACATCTTTTTTTGGTCGATTAACATTTTTTGCAAAAAAGTTGGTTTTTAAAATATATTTTTCTAAAAAAAAATTTACTGGGCATATTTTTTTATTTTTTTGCATTAAGAGTGTTTTTTTAACTTAGTGAGGTTTTCATGGTTTTCCAAACTCAGAGAGGTTTTCATTTTATCCTTTTTTTTTTTAACGGCAGTATAATTATATTAAAACGGCTCAAAAAGGAGCAAAATTACAAGAAAAGAAGGGGATTTTTCACCCAATTTGTCCACCCGATAACATTCTTATTCGACCTAGCACAATACCACGAGAAAGAAAAATACATAATCGAGTCTAAAATGCTGTCGTTCCTCTTTTGACCACCTTTGAAGACATAATCGTTCCTTGTGTTCCAAATGTGCCACCAAGTAGTAAAACAAACAACGTGGATCAAATCTTTCTTCTTCCTCGACAGATTACACTCCTCAATCTCCTGAAATAAACTGCTAGGATATCGATTTAGAACCCATTCAATGTCCAGCAACCTTTTAACCAACTTCAACGAGCGAGACGCCAAGTCGCAATCAACAAACACATGGTTAACCGATTCAAGATGCATGTGACAAATAGGAAAAAGGATATCATTTATCTCCATACCTCGTTTAGAAAGATTTTGACGTGTAGGAAGTCTGTCCAGAAAAAGTCTCCAATTCATGATGTTCACCTTCTTAGGAACCAATTTAATCCATTTAGTAGGGGTATTGCCACAAGGAAGGAATTTACTATCAATAGTTCTCCGGATTGATTTAATCGAGAAATCCGAATCACTACCAAAACACCATTTCCAACTATCATTGGCCGAAGAATACGAGGTCCCATTAATTAAATTTACCATGACTTCGAATTGTTCACTCTCGGCACCCCCTCGCACCGGCCTTCTCCAATTCTAATTCCAAACATTGTTGAGTCTCAAGTCACTGATTAAGGCGTTTTTATTCACCGCAAGCGCAAAGAGCCTAGGAAAACGAGAGCAAAGAATATGATCCCCAAGCCATATGTCATACCAAAACTTGGTGTCGTCTCCACGGCCCACCACCCTTTGAATGTTGTTCTCCGGAAAATAAGAAGCATTGTGACAATAATCCCACGATTTAGTAATACGGCTCCACGTACTAGCAAATTTACCTCTCCACTTAGAAACAAGGTTCGAACCATGAATAGATTTTATGATCTTTGCCCAAATGGCATTCCCACTCGTGACGAATCTCCACCTCCATTTGTAAAGAAGAGCTTTATTCATAGCAAATAAGCTCCCAAAACCAAGACCCCCTTTATCTTTTTCTCTAAAACCTGTTTCCACTTTACCCATGGCACATGTTTTTCATTCTCCTTAAACCCCCAAAAAAACTTCGAACGAAGGCTCTCCAACTCGTTATTCACTTTAGACGGCATTTGGAACAACGATAAGTAATAGTGGATAACGAACCAAGGACCAAAGTCACCAAGGTGGCCCTCCCACCGATAGAAAGTAAATTACGTTTCCAATTACAAAGCCTTTTCTTAAACTTCATTATAATGGCGTCCCAACTTCCAACTCTTGAGATATTTGCACCAACCGGCAAACCAAGGTAAATAAAAGGGAACCGATCCGGTTTGCACCCTAACAACATTGCAAATCTCTGTATCTCATCATCATTAGTTCCAACACCATACAAGGAGCATTTGTCAATATTAATAGAAAGACCGGAAGCTAGTCTAAAGACATCGAGAATCAAGAGAATGTTCTTTATATTCCTTTCCGACCATTTACCCATAAGAATCGCATCATCTGCATAGAAAAAATGTGAAATTCTCAAGGAATCCAAATGAATACCAGAAAACATACCGTGATCGCATGCGTCTTCAATCAAAGTATGAAGGCCCTCCATAACTAAGATAAATAATAAAGGAGCAAGCGGGTCTCCTTGTCTCAACCCTTTCCCAACATTAAATTCACTAGTTGGGCTCCCATTGACAAGAATCGAAGCACGAGAATAAGCAAGACATGCCCGAATCCAACGTCTCCAAGAATCACCAAAACCCACAAACTGAAGCATCGTATCTAAATAATCCCAAGAAACGTAATCATAAGCCTTGGCGAAATCGATTTTGAACACCAACATTTTCTTTCTTTTGAAACCAAACCAATCAAAAAGTTCATTCAAAGAAAGAGGGCCATCAATGATCTGTCTTCCTTTAATGAAAGCGGATTGCTCGTGACTGACGACCTGGTCAATAACCAATGCCATACGATTAGCAAGGATTTTGGAAATTATTTTATATTGAATCCCAACCAAACTGATAGGCCTAAACTCCGACATAGATACCGGACTTTGGTTCTTGGGGATCAAAGTTATAAAAGACGAGTTACACCCAAGAGGTAACGAGGCAGTGTCAAAAAATTCCGAAACAAACCCCAGAATGTCTTCCTTCATAGTTTCCCAATAATGTTTAATAAACCCAAAAGAAAAACCGTCTGGACCGGGAGCTTTATCAGAGCCACAATCCCAAACCGCCCTTTTCACCTCCTCCACCGTCGGCTTAGATTCAAGAAAATCATTGGATAAATCAGATAACCTCCGAAATCTGTGGCTACGGTTGATGAGTTTTAACTCATTCCCTTTCGAAATTTTTTTGGAAAAATAGCCAAGGAAAGCGTCTTTTATAGCCTGAGGAGACGACACCCAATCACCATTGATTTTAATCCCGTTAATAGAAGACTGTCTTCTTTCTATATTAATGATACCATGGAAAAACTTTGAATTTTCTTCCCCATCCGATCCCCACTTTATTTTCGCCTTCTGAGAAAGATCTTGAAGAATCGGAGTTTCTAAATCATGAAGAACCTTCAGCATATGGATCCGCTGATCACCAGCGTCTCCCACATCAATCCCCTCGTCAATTTTTTTTTATCAAGATCCACAATGCTCCTTTATATTTTGTTGACTTCCGCAAAAGGGTCCACCTTGTGTTTCCTCCAAACTTTGATTTTATCTTTAATTCTTTTAAGCTTTTCCTTGAAAACGACACATTTAGAGTGATGATTCACCGGATCCTTCCAAGAATTTGAGACTAACTCATCCAATTCACTATCCCGGAGCCAAGAGTTATAGAATTTAAAAGGTTTCGGGCCAAAATCCTTCAAAGACTGCCGAAGAAGAACAGGTCTATGATCCGCAATCGACTTATCCAAAGCAATCACTTATATATTTTTAACACTCTCTAATAATAAAGGGGAAACAAGGAACCGATCTATTTTGCTCGCACTTCTACCTTTACAATCAGATCTAGTAAATTTATAAACCCCCATTTGACTGTCAACAAGCCCACCATCACGAATAAAAGAATCAAAACGTTGAGCACCAGAACGACAGAAAGAAAGCCCAATTTTCTCACTTTCATTCCTGATAGCATTAAAATCACCAAAAATAACAAAGATACCTTTATGAGTATTCATGAACTCAATGATGTTGTGCCAAAGAGAAGATTTTAGAGACTCAGATTGAGGCGCATAAACGTTAACCATAAACACCTCTAGACCAAAATTCACCCAAGTGCCTTTAACAATAAGCATATGATCCAAGTAAAAAACCTCCGATTTAGTGAAGCACAACGGGTCCCAAACAGAAATGATACCCCCGGAGGCACCAACAGAATCAATACAAGCAAATTCAAAATGAAAATTTCCCCACATAATTTTAATCCGGTTAACATCCACCTTCTCCATCCTCGACTCCTGAATACCAACAAAGTTAACTTGATGTTTCGTAAGCACGTTATTAATCCTCATGAGTTTATTAAAAGACCCGCTCCCACAAATATTTAAGGTGACAGTATTCATCGATCAACCATATTGTCACTCATCCTACTAATAAAGGCCTCGAAATCATTCGTGGTTCCCGTCATATCAAGACCCATTAACTTCCCCATTTGAATGAAGTTTGAAAAGTCTTGCATCATTGATCCACCTTTGTTCTTCTTTGGATTTGAAACCGATTCCAAGGACGTGCTCGCCCCACTTCTTGCAACTTTGTCACTGGTTGAGTGAGACTTAAAACTTTTGACATAATCCTCAAAACCAGGAGGTTTGGAAGGATCATCCGATACAGGCTTAATACTCGCATCCCCATTTGATACTTCTACTATTTTGGTGTCAGGCTCCCCTCCTAATTTCATGTTACTATCTCCATGCAAGTTGGAGGGAATCTTCGTAACTTCCACTTCTTGAGAGGAGAGTTCCTTCTGCAAAACATGTACAACATTAACTTCACCTATTAGATTATCGTTAATTTCCAAATCATTTTTGCCACCATTAAAATTATCCTCGCCATTATCCAAGTTTTCGTTATCCGGTTCTGAAAAATCCCCTTCTTCTCCTTCAAAAGCTCCTTCCTCATCGGACTCATCCGAAGATGAATGAGATTCGTGAAAACGAAGAGATGGAGACCAATACTCAAATTCTCTCACTGTAACTTTAAAGGTTACCGAACCAACAGTAATCTCAATCTCCTCGTCAATCTTACCCATACATTTCGTTATGATGCACACCTTCCCATTTGCTAGCGGTTCATCTTTATCATTCCCAAAAAATAAAAAATCACCCCACATTTTACCAATCTTTTGGAGCACAATTGGAGTAGATGCCACAACCGGAAGACCAAAAATGTCAAGCCAAATACATCGTTCCTCAGGAATAAACGAGCTCGTAATCATTTGAAGATCCGAAAATAAACTTCTTAATTCCCCGCATTGTTCAAACTTAGCCGCCAATTCAACGTTTGGGAAAGATAGACCAAGCCACTGACCACCGATAAATCGAAATCTAACCTCTTGAAAACCTTCCTTAATAAACAAAGCAGGGATGTTCGGGATGCAAACCGGATCAATCACTTTACCCATTATGAAGATGAAACATCTAAGCAATCATCCAATTCAATATTCAATTTCTTCTTCTTAACCTCTAATTTTTTAGAAGGAGCATGACTGATGATAGGTTTCAACACTTCAGCAAACGACTTAGCCATAGAGTTAGCAATATTCTTCTCAAACTGAATGGGACGATTCACATTAGATTGGTTAGAATGAGATGGAGCATGTTTCAAATTTTCTTTTACCAAATCTGCATATAAATGAAAGGACCCAATCCATATAGTTCTCAAATTACTAATAAGAAGCTTAGTATCTTTTACACCCACGAATCTCACAAAACCAAAACGCTTCCCAGCCTTAGAGAGTCTACTAGCTATGTAAACATCCGATACATTCCCCCAAGTGGCACAATGTTTCCAAAGATCTTGAGAAGTTAAATAATGAGGGAAATTTGTAACATAAATCGATGTGGAAACCTTTTTAATATCATCGAATTTACGGTTAGATTGCTTCAAATAACCTGGCAGGTTTGATGAATGACGAGGGAGCTGCTGAGACCCATTGTTTCTCGGAAAGAACCATTGGTCTAAAT
The DNA here is from genome assembly GCA_039602395.1 of Deinandra increscens subsp. villosa. Classification (NCBI taxonomy): domain Eukaryota; kingdom Viridiplantae; phylum Streptophyta; class Magnoliopsida; order Asterales; family Asteraceae; genus Deinandra; species Deinandra increscens. The sequence goes on along the minus strand of JBCNJP010000014.1, from coordinate 30,226,279 downwards.
TAGTGTCGTGAAATGATGGTTTGCGCGGAGCCATGTAGAGAAAATATAACGTGAAGGAGAAAAAAAACCCGTCGAACCCTAATACGAATAACTAGTCCGCTATCAAATTCGTACTGGAGGATGAGGACGCCAGGGATCAATTCTGATGCGACCTGAGAAACCCACCAACTAATACAGATTGATAAACGAGTAGAAAATTCACAAAAGAGTTACCGGAAAAAGGCGAAGCCCTAGGAGATTCGAACACGACTGCTAACGATACTCGTAACCCCACAAAATCAAATCGATCTAGACGAAACGATGACAACAATGGGTGATAACAGGACCGCTAGGCGCCAGTTGAAATCACGCTAGGGATGGACGAAAGGATGACGACGGTTAAAAGTGGCGGTCGCCGGCAGATGTATATATATATATAGGGAGAGGATCATTTGAGAACCAATTTGATTTGAGAACTAAAAAGAACTAATTTGAGCCACAAGTTTATTTACATGTATCCCCCCTCCCATGAATTGTAGTGGTCCCCCCTGAAATTTGTGGTTGAGATTTAGTTCTCAAAAGTTCTCAAAAGAAAAAGTTCTCATTTGAACATAACCCTATATATATATATATAGGGGATGAAACCATTAGGGTGGGCGGAGTGGAAGCACGGCTTCCTCGGCAAAGTGAGTTTGTCGCTGGCTTCACTGCCGCCACTACCACGGCTTCGGCAAAAATTTAAGCCCCACGGCAACATGTAGCCGTTGCGGCTAGAAGTGGATGTGTGTGTATGTGGGGCCCATTCCCGTAATAAACTCTACTTATAAAATTCTACAACTCTCTCTTAAAATTCTTAAAAAAACCTACTTCTTTTCCTCTCCTACATGGCACTCTCCTATTGGTTAATATAACTTCTACCTCAAAATTCTACCACTCTCTCCGCCTTACTAACTCATTTTCAGCCACAAATGCATGACACTTGTCCATTTGAATTTTTTTTCCCACGAGGGATATAAATGATATTTTACCCAACAAAAAGAACCCCCCCCCCCATTTTTAAAAAAGTCTATAACTTTTTTTGAAACTTTTTTTAAAGTCCGTCTTAACATCAGTGTTACATAAAAGTAGCACCGATGCACCCATTCTTAAAACGTCTATATAACTTTTTACATAAAAGTAGCAGTGGTGCTAGATCCTCAAAACAAGACAAACATTAATGTTATATTATTAATAGTGTTATACTAAAAACATTAGAGTTGTAGCAGTAGCGTTATATTTCAATATTACGTCCACTAGCAGTAGTGTTATAACTATTAACGGTGGTGTTATGATTTAATAACACTGGTGCTACCAGATAAAAACTCTCTTGTTGTAGCAGTAGTGTTATATTTCGAAGTTTTTTTTATCATTTTTATCCAGATGTCCGAGTTAACATTGATGTTACAAACTACTAGCACTAGTGTTACAAATGAAAGGAAAATTGGCCTATATTAATCCCAGTTATCACCTATTGACCGACAATAATCTCAGTTATTGTTTTTCCCCACAATAATCCCAGTTATTAACATGTTGGTCTGTATCGATCCACCGTTAAGTTGTGACTAACGGTGTTAAATTTTTGCTGACTGTGCAAGGCACATAGGATCCTATTAGGATGTCCAGTCAGCAAAAATTTAACACCGTTAGTCACAACTTAACGGCGGATCGATACATGTCAACATGTTAATAACTGGGATTATTGTGGGGAAAAACAATAACTAGGATTATTATCGGCCAATAGGTGATAACTGGGATTAATATAGGCCAATTTTCCTAAATGAAACCATTAGTGTTGTAGTTGTTATTTACAATTTATAATGCATAAAAATAAAAATTTGACTATTAAGAGTGGTGTTAGGATCTTAATCTACAACTTGCAATACTAACAAACATAAATGGTCTATACTGTTAACAACGATGTTATATAACAAACTTGTGCTAATAGAAAACATAAATGTTTTATCAATTGATCTAAACATTATAAAGGGAGTCATTAAATAAATTTTAGATAAAATTAACAAATTAACATGTCTCTCCCAATGATCTTTAAAATCTAGTGTGTTCCTTTCTCTTGAATGACCCGGGTTCAAACCTTGCTTGCTACATTTTATATTTTTTTTGGTTCAAATCTGGATTGACTAATATCTCTGACAGCACCCAAGCCAATAAACTAAACCATTAGTAAGTAATACCCAAAACCTAAGTATCTAATAGTTTAATCCAAACATAATCTACAAATTAATTATCAATACATTAACATTTATGCTCTATTCGGAACAAAATTGTTCGTTATCCTCGATTCGTCTATTATATTTTGTTTTATTGAAATTTTGAATCATCTTCATTTCTTCTATATTAATTAAATTCTAATAACGATATATTTTTTATTATTGTGTCGTATTTGTTTTATATGACCAATTCGATCCAGACCAACTTTTTTTTAAGTATGTTTATACAGAACTGAAGAATATAAAAATAGTGACCCTGTAAAAAAAATTATGCACAATTTAAAAAAGTTTTCTAGTTCCGTCTCTGTATATCGGGCTCGAGGATCGAGCTTATAATATTTTAGTCATGAGTTTTTCTCTTATTTAATAAATATACAAAGGAAATTGAAGTTGAATAGTATTGATTTTGTTTCTTATAGATTGACCACAGCTTTATTTGTAAATGACATTTTTAGTCCCTCTCTTTTTCTACGTGTCAATCTCTTTTGCTGCCACCTCATAGAGAGAGACATTTTTGTTTTTAAATAGGTTTTCTTTACCTTCGCCGGTTCTCTTTTGCTTTAAGGCTTTCTCTGTCTCATTTCTCGAGACATGCAACCTTCGCCGATTCTCCGCCTTCGCATCTCCTCCATCGCGTCTCCTCCATCGCCGTTTTTGAACTTCATGAGATCTAACTCTTCGTCTTCATTCCTTCTCCGGTGTGTCGCCCCCTTTTAACGGGATTTCTGGTGACCGCCGTTTTGTAGAGGGTTTGATGATTGCCGCCGTGTATGTCTCTGTTGATGACGGTGTTTGTCGGTGTGAGGTGGTTCGTGGGGGAGCGGTGTTGTCATGTATGCGTGAGAAAGAAACCCTAGATGACAAGGGTTTCCTGTTGTTGCTCTGTTGCCGATGACGGCGACCGTCGTTGGATGGATTCGCTCCGGACGTTCATGCGGCTATGGATCTGTCAAACTACCCCTCTTTCGGCAACAACAAAGAGAGTTTGTTGTTCGAATGGCTTCCTGTTGCTCCGTCTCCGATGACGTAAGTTTGCTCTTTTTGAGGCTATGATGATCCGTTTAGGTTCGGAGCCGCGATGGTTGTTGTGACGATGACGTTGGGGTTGTTTTCGACCTCTTTCGTATATCTGATGGCCAGGAGGCGTTCATCGCCACCGCCATTTAGATCAGAATCCTAGGGCTACTATGCAGGCTGTGATGATTTTGTAAATCAGTTTTGAGCCAAATGTTGAAGCTGTGATGATTTGTCTTTTCAGATCTAAGCTTACAATTGATTGCTGTTCTTTGTTGATGGCTATTTTTGAAAGTATTCATATCAAATTTATTGAGGCTGTGATGAGTTTTCTTTTCAGATCTGAGCCTTGAATCGAAAATGATGCAGTTACAAAACTTTGAAACTTTCTTTCCCTTTTGGGATTAAGAACCGAACTTTGATGAGGTGTTTGGATACTATCTATCTGGGTTTCTTTGGTGCTATTGCATCTTTGGCTGATTTCAGTAGTTGTTAGGGCTAATTCATTTGGCTCTGATGATGTATTTGGCTAATTCATTTTGCTTAGGGCTATGATGATATACCTTCGGTGGTGACGGCGAGGCGTGACTCTAAGTTTAACGCAGCCGTTGCCAGCAATCTGATCAGAGCCTCTATGGCAGTGACGATTGTTGAGGGTCTGAGCTTATCTCTTTTTATGTTTACGGATTGCTTATTGACACTGGACGTTAATGTTTATGATTGTCTTTATGAGTAGGGGTGCTCCAGTTGGAGGAACAATTGCGATACGAGGTATGTTTCCAACCATCAAAGCCTGCTAATGCGAATCAATTTCAAGTAGTAGCAGTTGTGTGTTGGTCAGAGAATGCAACATAAACTTATCTGTTATTTTGTTTATTAGCTAGAGTTACTTCCATTTATTTACAAACGGGTCAGCTTGGATTCTATATTTCATGCTAGTATTTTTTGGTCCAGGGACAGTATAAACTTCTTAAAGTAAGTTGTCCAACACTTACTATTTGTAAGCTGTCCAACACTTATTTCCTTGACTCCTTTGTGTCTTCTTATAGAATCAAATACTAGATTGCATAAAATGTATTAACATGTGATACCTCTTCTTATAGAAACCTATTTCAACTTGAAAGAATAGAAATGCTACATTTGATGCCTGAAAGATTGTTGAATACATGAAAGATAAATATAATTATCTTTTACATCAAGTTATTAGTGTATATTGCTTCTGGTCCTTGCATATTGACTATTCTAAAGAGGTAATATTGTTGATTGATGTATAGGTTCAGAAGTCATCATATGATAATTCAAAAATACCTACAAATCAAGTAATTAGCAGTTCAAGGTATGTTCTATTCTACTGGCTTACAAGTTATAGAATGTGGTTCTTTTTAGATTCATTTACACTGCTTTTGTTCTTATATTCAGTTGAGCAAGCAATATTTTTTGCAAATTTATTTATGTTTATTTGAGACTTCTGATTCCTCTTTTACATAATGTTACTCACTCAACTCTTTTTTATTAGTAATCAAAAGCCCTTTGTTGGTTAATGAAAGCTATATTTATTATTGGTTTATGTATATTTACATATAAGAGCCCATAACTTATGCATTTGCTTGATTTTGGCTTAAGATATCTTGTTGTCAAGATCATTGATTGCTAAAAGTCATTGGATTGATCATGTTAGTTCATGTCATCTGACTACTTAGGATGCATCAGAAGTAGGAAACACCTTGCAGATCAGTGACACAAACACACAAACTAAAAAGCTCAGTTTCTATCATGTGGCAAACATGTATGTCTATTCTCTTTCTTTTGCTTCATTTCTTTTGTAATTTTTATGTTCTGTTAACAGGAGCCTAAGCGCTTTGATTTGATTTTCTTCGTTGCTTTGCGTATTTGTCAAATTCTGCATTCAACCTACTCCATTATGATTATGCTCTTGCAGCGTGGATCTAAAGTTTTTTTAGAAATGGTATGTACATTTGATGGAAGCTGAGGAAGTAGTGACGAAGCGAAGGTGGTTCAGGTATTGCGTTTCTCTTATGTCTTGCATGTTTGATTTTGTGTTGTTTAGTTGCCTTTCGTACGCCTTCTCATGTTTTGCGTTGATTTGGTTTTTGTTTTTACAAGCTATTGAGCTTCATTGGGTTTTGATTGTTGTGTCTAATTAGCGTTGCGTGTTTAGAATTGGGATATTTGTTGCTGACCTAATTTCTATGTTGTTGCTGTTTGGCTTTTTGGTTGTTACATTCACTGAATAGTTGCTGATTTTGGAATTAGGTAGTCTTTAAGTTATTTGTTTTGCTTAAATTTTTTCTACTAATATTATGATGGTAGTATAATTGTTTAGTATATATATTGTTAGACATGTTTAGCCTCATGTTTACTATATGAATTTTTACTATAACTTAGTCTGCAGTTTCAACCCCACGGCAACGCGCGGGGGGGTCACACAACTCGTTACTAACATATATCATTCGGCTAAATGACTGATGACAACTCTCTCGTTTTTCATACTTTGAAATCTTGACCGATCGAAATCGGCATGTGTTAAAAAAGATTAAGATAAGTGTGTTGGTATATTTACACATTCAAAGTTGACGCCTTTCTCACCACCGCGTCGTCTTCTGTCAAAACTCCAAAACACTTTTATGATAAATAATAAAGGCCTCGAATATCATCATCAGCACACCACCAACTCATAAAGATTCCACTCATATGTATATCCTATCCTATATATGTTAAATGTTTGATAATAAATTATTAATTAATTATCAATCACTCATAGATTAATTAGGTTATAAGATAACAAACAGATAGTTG
>JBCNJP010000014.1:30202702-30219702 GCA_039602395.1 Deinandra increscens subsp. villosa | reverse complement strand
CTAAAACCCTAAAACCCTAAAACCCTAAAACCCTAAAACCCTAAAACCCTAAACCCTAAACCCTGAACCCTGAAGCCTGAACCCTGAACCCTGAATCCTGAACCCTGAACCCTGAACCCCTAAACCCTGAACCCTGAACCCTAAACCCTAAACCCTAAACCCTGAACCCTGAACCCTAAACCCTAAACCCTAAACCCTGAACCCTGAACCCTAAACCATCTTGTTATTTTACTAAGTGGTATTATTATAGATGTCTCATGTTATCTAGTGACATTAGTGGGGTTCACTGGACCAAGTGGTTGTACTTCATACCCTGGCTGGATGAACCTTCGGACTCTGGCTTAGAAACTAGGCTGAGATTAAGTCTTGCCTAGTCTTCCTCCCATCCTTGTATTTTTTCATTCGTTTTAATAAATGTTTACCATGGGCGCTTGCACATTTCTAAAAAATACCCAAACCCTAAACCCTAAACCCCAAACCCCAAACCCCAAACCCTAAACTACCCGACTCAAAACGTTGAGTCAAATCGTCGACCACGAGCGAAGATGACGGTGACTTCGGCAATGACAACAGTGAATTTGGCAATGACAACGGTGACGACGAGTGGAACGGTGGCGGTGGCGGTAACGAAACGATGTCGCGTATCGTGACATCCGAAACCAGATCCTCCGCGGTGTGTGAAGCTGGGATAGATCCAAAATCCAAGTCTACGGCGGCGCGTGGAGGCGGCGGAGGTAAGTTGGCGGCGACGGTAGAGTAAAGTGGCGCCGAACAGGAGGTGGTTTCTCGGGTGCGGCGGCCGGAGATGAAAACATGGGTCTCGAGGGATGCTGGGAGAGCCAAGACCACCTCACAGTGGGCAGCTCGCGATCTCGTGACAGTGGCAGCCACGACCTTCTCCTCAGCGGCTAGGGCTCGGGCCACTATTGCGGTGGTAGATTTGATGGGTATGCGAGGGAGGGTGCGCGCATTGGGGTTGGGCGCACGTAGGGTGAGGATCCATGGGGGCGTGCATTCAAATGTACATGGGACTCTCAAAATATACCTCAGGAAATAGAAAGGTCGGGTAACGGGTCAAGATGTGTGTGGTTTATGATGCATCATGTATACGGATCAGAACATACGGATCTTTAACAAGAGACTAAATGAAGGAAGTATAGAAAATTGATTGGAAATTTAATGAAAAACTAATTAGTTAGTCGTTAGATGCTTGATCATCATGAACAAAAGACTTAAATCAAAGAACGTGCCTTAATTGGTATGATTTTGGAATGGGTTCCCGCGACAATGACGACAATTAGAAATCTTCGGCGAAAAAAACAGCTAAAATTCCTTGATCGATTGAACGATCAGTGAAAGTGGAGTGTGAGATGGAAGAATAATAATATTTATTAATAATGTGTAAATTTGTAAATTGATGAGTTAAAAAATCCCGGTAAACATATTTAAGGAAAATTGTGATTTAAACAAAAATAAAAAAATTCCTATAAACATATTTATGGAAAAGGTGTTAATAATTATCGAACTTTTGATGTAGTGGACAGTTGGAGAGATGGATGATAAGGTGGTAACTTTTAAATTTTAATTTCGATAATTATTAACTACTTCTAATACCAAGCTTTTTTGTTGTTTTTTTTTATTAATTTATAATTTTGATTATTAACTATGTTAAAAGAAACAGAAATTAAACTTGAAAATAACTTTATTAATGAAATCAAACTATTATGTATTTCTTGTCAAATTAATTAATTTTTATACTAAATCAAATTCCCACATGCATAAAAAAATGATTATACACTAATTCACATTTACATGCATAACTCCTTTCAACATCATTTTGGGTGTGAAGACCTTTATGATGGTTATTATACTTACGTTCCAGTCGTTTAATTGGTCCTTATGTCGTTACCTCAATCTTTATCTATTTACACATGTGTCTTTTTATTGTAATCTTGTGCATTATGAGCTTGTAGTTTTTCTCGACATAAAATCTACACCATTTAATTGTAATCTGGTGCACTATGAGAGCTCAGACAAGTTTTCATTGGCATAAATTTGTTGGTTTTACAGTGAATATTCGGGTTGCCCGTTAAAATTTTATTACAAAATAACTAGCGGGTTAGTTATCAAAAATAGATATGCGGCGAAAAAACTTTTACAACGTGAATAATAGAGAAACCGTAGACATGATCTCATCACCAAGTACGCGTAATACAGAAAATAATTAAAACGTATATCTAAACAAGTCCAGTTAGATATACCTTGGCGGGATCCAAATATTCGTTCGAGACACCGGGATTCGACGAACAGGTGCTAGCTTGAACGGTAACACCCGACTCAAAACGTCGAGTCAAATCGTCGACCACGAGCGAAGATGACGGTGACCTCGGCAATGATGACGGTGAAGACGAGTGGAACGGTGGCAGTGGCGGTAACGAAACGATGTCACGTATCGCGACATCCGAAACCAGATCCTCCAAAGTGGCGCCGAACACGAGGTGGTTTCTCGGGTGCGGCGGTCAGAGATGAAAACATGGGTATCAACGATGATGGGAGAGCCAAGACCACCACACAGTGGGCAGCTCCCGATCTCGCAACAGTGGCAGCCGCGACCTTCTCCTCGGCGGCTAGGGCTCGGGCCGCTATTGCGGTTGCAGATTTAGTGGGTATGCGAGGGAGGGTGCGCGCATTGGGGTTGGGCGCACGTAGGGTGAGGATCCATGGGGGCGTGCATTCAAATGTACATGGGACTCTCAAATATACCTCAGGAAATAGAAAGGTCGGGTAACAGGTCAAGATGTGTGTGGGTTATGATGCATCATGTATACGGATCAGAATATGCGGATCTTTAACAAGAGACTAAATGAATGATGTATAGAAAATTGTTTGGAAATTTAATGAAAAACTAATTAGTTAGTCGTTAGATGCCTGATCATCAAGAACAAAAGACCAAAATCAAAGAACGTACCTTAACTGGTATGATTTTGGAATGGGTTCTCGCAACAATGACGACAATTAGAAATCTCCGGCGAAAAAAACAGCTAAAATTCCTTGATCGATTGAACGATCAGTGAAAGTGGAGTGTGAGATGGAAGAATAATAATCTTTATTAATAATGTGTAAATTTGTAAATTGATGACTTAAAAAAATCCCGGTAAACACATTTAAGGAAAATTGTGATTTAAACAAAAATAAAAAAATTCCGGTAAACATATTTGTGGAAATGGTGTTAATAATTATCGAACTTTTGATGTAGTGGACAGCTGGAGGGATGGATAATAAGGTGGTAACTTTTAAATTTTAATTTCGATAATTATTAACTACTTCTAATACCAAGCTTTCTAGTTGTTTTTTTTAATTAATTTATAATTTTGATGATTAACTATGTTAAAAGAAATTGAAATTAAACTTGAAAATAACTTTATTAATGAAATCAAACTATTATGTATTTCTTGTCAAATTAAATAAATTTTTTTTCTAAATCAGATTCCAACATGCATAAAAAAATGATTATACACTAATTCACATTTACATGCATAACTCCTTTCAACATCATTTTGGGTGTGAAGACCTTTACGATGGTTATTATATATACGTTCTAGTCGTTTAATTGGTCCTTATGTCGTTACTCGTTACCCTAATCTTTATTTATTTACATATGTGTCTTTTTATTGTAATCTTGTGCATTATGAGCTTGTAGTTTTTCTCGACATAAAATCTACACCATTTAATTGTAATCTGGTGCACTATGAGAGCTGAGAAAAGTTTCCATTGGCATAAATTTGTTGGATTTTACAGTGAATATCCGGGTTGCCCGTTAAAATTTTATTACAAAATAACTAGCGGGTTAGTTATCAAAAACAGATATGCAGCGGGAAAACTTCTACAACGTGAATAATATAAAATTGTATACATGATTTGATCACCGAGTAGACGTAATACAGATAATAATTACAACGTATATCTAAATAAGACCAGTTAGATATACCTTGGCGGGATCCGAATATTCGTTCGAGACACCGGGATTCTACGAACAGGTGCTAGGTTGAACGGTAACACCCGACTCAAAACGTTGAGTCAAATCGTTGACCACGAGCGAAGATGATAGTGACTTCGACAATGACAACGATGACGACGAGCGGAACGGTGGCGGTGGCGGTAACGAAACGATGTCGCGTATTGCGACATCCGAAACCAGATCCTCCGCGGTGTGTGAAGCTGGGATAGATCCAAAAACCAAGTCCACGGCGGCACGTGGAGGCGGCGAAGGTAAGTTGGCGACGGTGGTAGTATAGAATGGCGCCGACCACGATGGTGGTTTCTCGGGTACGGCGGGTGGAGATGAACACATGGGTCTCGGCAAGTTGGGAGAGCCAAGACCACCTCACGATGGGCAGCTCCCGATCTGGAGACGGTGGCAGCAGCGACCTTCTGCCTCAGCGGCTAGGGCTCGGGCCGCTGTTGTGGTGGCAGATTTGGTGGGTATGCGAGGAGGGTGCGCGCATTGGGGTTTGGCGCAAGTAAGGTGAGGATCCATGGTGGCGTGCATTTAAATGTACATGGGACTCTCAAATATACCTCAGGAAATAGACGGGTCGGTAACGGGTCAAGATGTGTGTGGGTTATGATGCATCATGTATACGGATCAGAACATGCAGATCTTTAACAAGAGACTAAATGAATGAAGTATAGAAAATGCTTGATCATCATGAACAAAATACTAAAATCAAAGAACGTACCTTAACTGGTATGATTTTGGAATGGGTTCCCGCGACAATGACGACAATTAGAAATCTCCGACGAAAAAAACAGCTAAAATTCCTTGATTGATTGAACGATCAGTGAAAGTGGAGTGTGAGATGGAAGAATAATAATCTTTATTAATAATGTGTAAATTGATGACTTAAAAAAAATCTGGTAGACACATTTAAGGAAAATTGTGATTTAAACAAAAACAAAAAATTTCCAGTAAACATATTTATGGAAATGGTGTTAATAATTATCGAACTTTTGATGTAGTGGACAGCTCGAGGGATGGATGATAAGGTGGTAACTTTTAAATTCTAATTTCGATAATTATTAACTACTTCTAATACCAGTTTTTTTGTCGTTTTATTATTAATTTATATTTTTGATGATTAACTATGTTAAAAGAAATTGAAATTAAATTTGAAAACAACTTTACTGTGATTTAAACAAAAACAAAAAAATTCCGGTAAACATATTTAAGGAAACGGTGTTGATAATTATCGAACTTTTGATGTAGTGGACAGCTGGGGGGTGGATGATAAGGTGGTAACTTTTAAATATTAATTTCGATAATTGTTGACTACTTCTAATACCAAGCTTTTTTGTTCTTTTTTTTATTAATTTATAATTTTGATGATTAACTATGTTAAAAGAAATAGAAATTAAACTTTAAAATAACTTTATTAATGAAATCAAACTATTATGTATTTCTTGTCAAATTAAATAATTTTTTTTTCTAAATCAAATTTCAACATGCATAAAAAAAATGATTATACACTAATTCACATTTACATGCATAACTCCTTTCAACATCATTTTGGGTGTGAAGACATTTAGGATGGTTATTATACTTACGTGTTCTAGTCGTTTAATTGGTCCTTATGTCGTTACCTCAATCTTTATCTATTTACACATGTGTCTTTTTATTGTAATCTTGTGCATTATCAGCTTGTAGTTTTTCTCGACATTAAATCTACACCATTTAATTGTAATCTTGTGCACTATGAGAGCTGAGACAAGTTTCCATTGGCATAAATTTGTTCGGTTTTACAGTGAATATCCGGGTTGCACGTTAAAATTTTATTACAAAATAACTAGCGGGTTAGTTATCAAAAACAGATATGCAGCGGAAAACTTTTACAATGTGAATAATATAAAACCGTAGACATGATCTGATCACCGAGTACACGTAATACAGAATATAATTAAAACGTATATCTAAATAAGTCCAATTAGATATACCTTGGCAGGATCCGTGTAGAGACCTTCAAAATAAAGCTTTTGCATTAGATATTCTAGTGGGTTTGTTTATATTGTTATTGGGCTAGATTGTATGGGTTGGTTTTGGGTTAGTGAGGTCCAGTCCTATATGGGGTTTATGGGCCGAATTTTTTGTACATAGTGGTGACTTGTTTTGCAAGTTGGTCACCACTATATAAGGAATAGCTAGTCTACTTGTTTAGGGTTGCTCATTGTGTAGTTTGACTATTCTCAAGGAGAATTTCGACATTACTTATTTCTGTGGCAATCGGACTTCTTCTAGTGTTCATCAACTGAGTTGTGTTTCCTTATCGTTTTCCATACTTTTGTTCTTGCTTATTTGATTATTCTTGAATCATCTCTAATCACCGGATTCCGCACGGTGATTAGTAGACCAGATATCGCGTGAGGGGTTTAGTTGATCGTTACAATCCGAATATCCGTTCGAGACACCAGGATTCGACGAACAAGTGCTAGCTTGAACGGTAACACCCGACTCAAAACATTGAGTCAAATCGTCGACAACGAGCGAAGATGACGGTGACTTCGGCAATGACGACGGTAGCGACGAGCGGATCGGTGGCGGTAACGAAACGATGTCGCGTATCGCGACATCCGAAACCAGATCCTCTACGGTGTGTGAAGCTGGGATAGATCCAAAAACCAAGTCCACGGCGGCACGTGGAGGCGGCGAAGGTAAGTTGGGGACAGCGGTAGAGTAGAGTGGCACCGACCACGATGGTGGTTTCTCGGGTACGGCGGCCGGAGATGAAAACATGGGTCTCGGCGAAGCTGGGAGAGCCAAGACCACCTCACGATGGGCAGCTCCCGATCTCACGACGGTGGCAGCGACGACCTTCTCCTCAGCGGCTAGGGCTCGGGCCGCTGTTGCGATGGCAGATTTGGTGGGTAAGCGAGGGAGGGTGCGCGCATTGGGGCTGGGCGCACGTAAGGTGAGGATCCATGGGGGCGTGCATTCAAATGTACATGGGACTCTCAAATATACCTCAAGAAATATACGGGTCAGGTAATGGGTCAAGATGTGTGTGGGTTATGATGCATCATGTATACAGATCAGAACATGCGGATCTTTAACAAGAGACTAAATGAAGGAAGTATAGAAAATGCTTGATTATCATGAACAAAATACTAAAATCAAAGAAAGTACCTTAACTGGTTTGATTTTGGAATGGGATCCCGCGACAATGACGACAATTAGAAATCTCTGACAAAAAAAACAGGTAAAATTCCTTAATTGATTGAACGATCGGTAAAAGTGGAGTGTGAGATGAAAGAATAATAATCTTTATTAATAATGTGTAAATTGATGACTTAAAAAAAAAATCCGATAAACACATTTAAAGGAAAATTGTGATTTAAAAAAAAAAATTCGGGTAAACATATTTACGGAAATGGTGTCCCTTTCAAAAACCCTAAACAACATTTCATAAGAAAGAATACATGCGATGATGCCGACAAAATTTGATGTTCCGGAGCTCATCTCATACAACGATGATCTGGTTCAGTTATTAAATAACGATAAAGACATCTTTTACTTGAAGCATTGCGTTGAACAATCCGACGGACTCCGCTCCCGTTGCCGTTCTGATCATGCTGGAGTTCAGACATCTCTTCAAGGTAATAACTTCTCCACTTCACTTCACTTTATAGCCCTTACGAAACGCTAATATATGATTATTTGTATTCAAATTGAAAAAACTTGTGATGAATAATAATTATTTTAAGGAAAGTTTTGGGGGAACGAGATTGCTCCCTGATATGTTTTTTCTGATTTGCATTTCAATTTCCTGTTGGTTTGGTTTAATTTTGGTATTCGGTGATGGTATGGTTGAAGGGTTATTCTTAATGGCCGTTTAAATTTTTAGATGCTGATATGTGGTAAAAGCCATAAGTAGAAGATCAACAACTAAAAACAATGGTTGCAGGGAGGAAGCTAAAAGAAAACCCTCGCCATCTGCAAAAATCAATTAAACAGACATACAATATTTTAAAAACACTATAACTTTCTCTAACATTTTATCGGACATCAATTTAGATGTTGGTATTAGTCTGTTAGCTGCGTCTATTTGTTAGACACATTGACAATAGTTTGATTTAGAGTAAATTACGGATTTCGTCCCTGTGGTTTGTCAAAGTTTCACATATCGTCCTAACTTTTTAAAAATTACGGATTTCGTCCTCAACGTTTACCAAAACGTTACGGATTTCGTCCCTGAGACCTAACACCGTTAAAAAGTTCTGTTAGGTAAATATAAAAAGACAATTATACCCCCTCCCCTTTAAAATAATTAATATGAATTAAATTTTAAAAGAAAAATATATATAATAAAGTAAAAAACAACTTGTGGTGGGTCCACAACCCCACCAACTCTTCTTCTTCAATTTGGTGAACGAGGAGGACGGCGAGCAACTATTCTTCTTCAATTTGGTGAACCACCGGACGGCGAGCAAAAAATGAAAGACGGTGGACGGTGAAACAAATGGTGGTGGACGAGCGGACGACGAGCAAAACTCGTAGATATAACTGAAATCAGTCGAGCACGTTGCCGTCAGGTCGCCGCAACAACCCACCCGGTGTGCTACTGATTGTTCGCCGGAAAATCGTAGATATAACTGAAATCAGTCGAGTAGGTATACAGAGAGATCCGAAAGGGGACTTACAGAGGGGGTGGCTACCTGTGACGTCGGTGATGGCCAAAGGCCACCGGAATCGCGACTGTTGCTCTCCTGGTTGTGTTCGAAAGGAAGATGGAGAGGGAGACAGACGGAGTGGAGGTCTCCGGAGAGTTCGCTGGTCACCGTCGGTTGCTTGGAGGCGTGATGGTCGCCGGAGAAGAAGAAGGGGGTGGGGGTGGCTACATGTGACTTTGCTCGTTTTTTTTTGATTTTTTTTTTGTTTTATATTAAATAAAAGAGCAGGGGGTATAGTGGTAATTTAACATCAACTTAACAGATTTTTTTAACAAAAGTTAGTGATAGGGACTATATCCGTAACGTTTTGGCAAACGTTGGGGACGAAATCTGTAATTTTTGAAAACTTAGGACGATAGGTGAAATTTCGGAAAACCACAGGGACGAAATCCGTAATTTACTCTTTGATTTATTTAGATTTTAGAATAAAAGCAGCACATATCATATGATTTTGTGTTTTTGTTATTTAAATGCTTTCTTGTATCTGAAGAGAAGCATCTTTTTAAGTACATGTATTACACATTTAATATTGTTCTCTTAATGCCCTCAAGCTTTCTGTTTGTCAGAGTAACGATCTATAAGTTATCTGCATCAGAATAGTTAGATGATTTGTTTACAGAAACTAAATTATGTGGCTATCACTATAGGCTGCTCTGCAATTTCATCATCAGTGTTGAAAAATGGGCTATGGATACATCTAATGGGAAAATTAAACGTAACGAACTCATTAGTCAATTCATGCAACAGGTTATCATAAAAAGATAGACACTTGCAAGCAAAAAACAGAAGAAGCTGCAAACGCTGAAGTGGCTTCAGTTGCAGAGATTCATTTGCTTCAGAAAGAATTAGATGATGAGATTCGGAGAGAGGCACTGCTACGCGAGGACCTTAGATAAGTATTTAGTTACGCAAGTTCAATTTTCTATAGACACAATAGTAACATGGTTCTTGCGGTTCAACTTATATGTGATTCTTAATTGAGGGCTCCTCTCTCTTTCATAGATATTCATCCTCACCAATTCATTTTTCTCAACCTTAAATAATTTAAAAAGAAACGAAAGGGGTATATATATAAAGTTTAATCTAGAGGGGTGCTTGCATCCTAACACATATACCGGTAAAGTGCTTGAAAAATTAATTGCTGAAGTATCATATACATTCAAAAGTTTAATAAAAGTTTAGAAAACAAAGTATATCTGAAATTATATAAAATCAAAACGATTTTGTGAATTGAGTTAAGTAGGAAATTAATTGTTTACATAATTACATTTTATTTTTTTGTATTTAAAGATAATTAAGGTGGTCACATTCATTAAAGACAATTTTGTCCCCTTAAACTCTTAAAAGTTGATGTGAAAATCGTCCTCCTCAAATGTAGAATAGATATATAAGTGATATCAGTCCCTATTACACGATGTATTTGATAGTTTGATTACTCATTTTTTGCCAATATCATATACACAGCCATCACTAGTCAAATGAATGACCTTGAAGAGCAAAGAAGTTTTATTGAAGAGAGAGGGAAACTTCTGAAGAAACTCGAGCAAGATGAAATGAAGACACAGTAAGTCCATAGACAAACCTTATGAGTTCTTAAATGTCAACACATCAGATTGTGACACTTGCTCATTTTCCTATGATTGAAAGCATGCTAATGTTAAAAAAGAATTCTTGTAATAAATAAATAACAAATAACGTATGTCCAATAATACCAAACACTCCATTTGAACTGTCTTATACCGTCCAATACTTTTGCCTTAATCATGATTTTGATTAACAATATCTTTAGTCCTGTGCACAGGGGTTCTGGTAGTTGAATATTTATTAGGTTTGCTCGTTGCTGGTCATGCAATTTCTTCTTTTATATATATGCTAATATTTCCTTTTCAGTTACCTCTTCCTGTTAATTGTCGCTAAATAATAAATATTAGTATTGATAGTTATGACTCTTATCCTAGTCATTCCTGATATATCTGTAATGGAGAGAGTATCATTTATCCGTTCATTTATTTTTGACAGGATGAAGCTTTCAATGTATGCATCTGTGACAAACATCATCCCAGACATAAACGAGCAGACCAAGATATCTGGACGTATCTTTTGTTGTCTTTACTCTTGCATGTTTGGTTTGCCATTTTACAACTAGCTAGCTAAGGGTGCAAATGAGCCCAACCACTCATAGCTACTCTAGATCGAGTTGCTAAAATTTCATTACGACTAACCTTAAACGAACTCGAGCTTCATATACCGCTTGCGAGCCTGAGCGGGAGTATTATTAATATGAATATAATATATTTATTTTATATAATGAATCTTTTTCTACGTAGTAAATATTATTATATATTAAATTGTAATAATAAATACGTAAAAGTAATTGTATTGTATATGTATATAAAATAAAATATTAAACAAGCCATCACCTAGTGTGGCTTGAGCTTGAAAAGTTATTAATAAGCCCAGCTCAAGCTCGGAATCGATTCGGCTTGCTTACACCTATGCAACTAGTCATTGAGCATATTTTGTGTCAGTGCAATTCTTTACAAATCCAATCTCAGATATTGTCGACAAAGAGAAGAAAGTTGTTGAAAAATTTGAGTTGAATTCTTTGGAGATGAGTGATTTTGATACTTGTAATGCAGTCTGGAAGATGATAATCCGCTGACAGAAAAGACTGAAGCTTTTCCATCGTCCTGGAACAACAATTTGCACTTTTGCAGATTGTGATTTATCGTTATGGGCCAGGTTTGAGCCTTTGTTTAAAACCTTCTATTGATGTAATTCTTTCCTTCCATCAAGAAAGAATACCGAAGACTTAATATCTAACAAGACGCATACTTTTTAGTTATTCCATAACTAAAATTGATGACCTTTTGGATTAATATAAGGTTTGGATATCGTCACTTTACTCATATACAAAATAGTGTTATAGCAGTTTTTATACTTTTTTTAGTTGTTCTTCTGTTTTTTTTTTCTTTTAATTGATTTTGAAACCGATTTTTAGAAAACGTTATTTTAGTTTAGTTTTAATTTCACATCGTTTGAATATTGTCATATTATTTTTTAAGTTTTTTTTATGTTGATTTTTGAACCCTTTTTGTATGCCTTTTGCTTTAGTTCATACTGTGACTCTTTTTGATCTACGCACAAATGTAATGAAACATAATGTGTTATACAAATGGACACACGTAACAATGCATTGTAAATTTGGCTAAGGTGGCTGATTAATCGTCGGTAAGTCATGAGTCGGGAGTCCTCCATTCTGAATTTCAAAAATCGAAAGGGTATGTATATGGTTTGTTAAATTTTGAATCCGGCCAATAATAGTTTTATATATACAACGTCCGTCACTCTTCTTGTCTAGTGATCATATATGTTTGTTTACATATAATAAAATGAATAATACACACGTACATACATACATAGATACATAGATACATAGATACATGAAAAAAGTAAGTAGGTGGTTGGGTGAAATGAATGGAGGATTAGAACTTATCTACAGGGATCCCATCTCTAACAACCTGATAGATTTTCCTTTCCCTGGTCTTGTTCAAGCCTGCAGTGAAATGCAGCTTAGATTCTTCAGACACAATGGATGTAACCCTCACCCATATCACCACTTTGGTCTTCAGTCCTTCTATTTCACTTAGTTTTCCTTTCTCTATATGACACGTCACGCTTGTTGAAAACCTCAAAACAGACGAGTCTCGGTAGGTCACTTCACAGATTGTGGGTATGGACACGGTCAGCTTTTTTGTTTCTTCGTCCAACTTGTATTTTGTTGCTTCACGAGGAAAGATACCTGCTGGCAGTTCAAATTCCGCCAGCACTTCACCCAGCGGCTTTTTCCTTTTTTCTAATATTAATTAATAATGTATTATTAATTATTATTAATTATTAATAATGTATATATATATATTACACAAACTTATGTACGTACGTACCTGTCGCTGAACTCACCAACTTTTTTGCTCCACCTTTAATATTTTTTGGTACATCCTAATTAATAAGATCATAGACACAAATTAAGAAAGATGATCCTCATGATGTACGTTATTAATTAACAGCTTCATTCCGAACAAGAAATTCTTAAGAAATTTCTTTTTTTTTTTTTTTTTTTGTAAACAACAATTAACATCTCATCACCATCACCACATATGGATCTTAAAAAAAATCAAGGATTTCAATTCCAAATTCAACGGCATTATTATTAAAACAAACAATATTCATGAAATATCACAAAGGATCCATGCGTTTCGTAAAATGATCGAAAAGAACAACTTACACTGATATCTTTGGTGGCGGAATCTAGATCTTTGGCTTTGCTACTAAACCAAAATCCCATAAGCTGATCCATTTTCGATATTCTAATATGATTTTGGTGTTTCTCTCTCTAGATTTCCCCCAAATATCCAAGAGAGAGAGAGAAGGAATGATTGGTTTTTGGCTTTTGTGGAAATATAGAGAGATTAAGATGGTTTTGAAATTTTCCGCGAGTTTTTAGGACTCATATATACTCCTTCCATTTTCATAATTCCATTTTTGTTTCAAACGATAATGGTGATCTAAATTCTATTTTAAATCAGTTACATTTTTATTTTCTTTCAACTTAATACACCTAAGTAACAACTATGAATGATGTAGAAACGGGGTACCTCGGGTGGTCGGAGTGGCATGGCCAAGGACGAGCCATCAGGCATCGGGCCGATCCACAATGTAGAAACGGGGTACCTCGGGTGGTCGGAGTGGCATGGCCAAGGACGAGCCACCAGGGCACCGGGCCGATCCACTGTGTGGGAGTGGTGAGCCTCCGAGCCGGGCTAGAAGGATCCGGTCTCTCCTGGGTCTTGTCCTGTACCTGTAACATGAAAGGAACCCGTTAGAAGGGGACCAGAGACCCCGACCAGAGACCGGGGTCTCTGGACCACCCTCCGACGCTCAAGTCAGTAAGACTGTCTATATATAGTATGTATATATGTATATGTATGTATGTGGTAGCATGTGGGATGAAGGGGATCGTCCAAGTAGGATGAAGGAGATTGGCTGAGTAGGATGAAGGAGAATGCTGGCGGAAGCACGGCCATGTAGGCCTGACGGTAGTGCGGCATGTAGGCCTAAAGGTAGCACGGCCATGTAGGCCTGAAGGTAGCACGACCATGTAGGCGTGAAGGTGGCACGACCATGTAGGCCTGAAGGTAGCACGGCCATGTAGGCCTGAAGGTGGTACGGCCATGTAGGCCTGAAGGTAGCACGGCCATGTGGGATGAACCAGGCCAAGTGGGAAGGACCAGCCCAAGTGGGAAGGACCAGGCCAAGTGGGATGAAGCAAGGACCCTTTCAAGGAGGGAGTGAGCCTCCTTATATAGGGCAGGTGATGGGCCAGATTGGGCCTGTTGGGCCAAACCTGGTATGGACCATCAAAGGAGAGGTAGTGGGCTGTATTGGGTCGGACTATATAAAAGCCCTTAGCCCATGTAGTTAGCCCGATACGGACCCACTTCATCAGCCCCCCCAGTCTAGTATGGTATAGTCCTAACTATACCATGCTAGACTTATCTTGCAGCTCCAATCGTCTTGCTTTCTTCTTCTGCGTTGAACCCTGCAAAAAATGATAGTACTTTACCTTTTTTCTCGTTCGGAGACTTGTTCTGAATGGGCTTGCCTGGATGCATGTGTTCTTGCATCGTTTGGATCTTTGATGAGGGATCGATGTTCATCGTGGTGGTTTGGGTGTGATATGTGTACAAGGTGCGATGGTTGTTGGTTATGCGTTGTTTGTGAAGGATATATGGTAGGAGGGGTTATTAGGGTATGTAATTTTTGGAGGTTGTGATTCGGCACTTCGCCGAGACCACTGTAAGTTGTCGGAGGATGGGTGGTTCAGTCGCGTGACCTACGTCCACAATGTATGGATGTGTAGTCCATTATGGATGTGTGGTCCATTATGTATATATGGTGGTTTGAGTCTAAGACCCAGGACCACTTGTTAAGTAGTGGATGTACCGTCCACTTGTCAGCTCCTTGTTAGAGGAAAAGTGTTTAACCATGGTATGTGTGGTCCCGCTATGTTGGCCATTAGAGCGCCGAACCGTTAGAGTCTGTACGGCTCGGTCAACATGTGCGGGTCACCCACTGTAGGGTAAGGTTCAGGGTCAGCTAGTCCGGCCCGTCCCCCATCGTGTCCCAGCCTTCGGTTGGCCTGTCGAGTGTTGTGTCATCACCTAGATATGTCCTTCGGCCTGTTGCGTAGCCGAAAGGTATACCGAGGTGCGAGGGACATTTATTTTGTTTTTAAGTCGTTCGGCTGTGTAATAGGTATGTTGCCTGTTATAATTTGTGGTGATTTGGTCGTACGACCGAAATCATCAAACAATAATGTAAGTGGCGGTTCGGCGTAAGACAAGAACCATTGAGATAAAATGATAAATGGTGATTCGACCGTACGGACGGAAACACCAAAATAATAATGTAAGTAGTGACTGCAAAATAAATTGTTAAGTAATTTGCAAGCATAAGTATGTCAAGTGTACAATATCGACTGATATGAAAAGTCAAGTTTATAGGTGTGCCATAATCAAAGACTTGTAACTAAATGTAGACGAATCAATAGTCGAGGTAAAAATGATAGAACCTGTTGACCATTGGCCGATGTCATAAGATGCTCAATTAAAGAATACCGCATAATCGTCTGATCCATAATAATTAGACCGAACGGCTTGTAGCATTCAATAATGGTAGTGGGACCGGTGTATGTGGTAGTAGAACACTAGAACCAATAAATATGATGTCTTCCTTCAACTCTAGAGGATATATATGATGATGTTAAAAGACGTGTATCACGTCTTTGTTGATAATAATAGCAATAGATTGATGCTTGAGTATAACGTCCTCCTTCAGATTAGAAGGAGGTCATAGTATTTGAACATATGATTTTTGCATAATAATATATGCATGTCAGGTCGGATAAATAATATCCGGTCCGCGCCGGTGATGATAATAATGTCCTCCTTCGGATTAGAAGGAGGTGATAATGTCTGAACATATGATTCTTGTGTAATAATATACGTGTGTCAAGTCGATCGACTTTGATAATAATAATAAGATGAACACTGAATATTGCTCGATGTAAGCGTTAACCATTCATCACGGTAGATAAATAGAATGTATATATCTTTGTTGATGATAATAATAAGGGCAATGTGAAATGATGCCTATCATTCGTGATAACCGTTCTTCGCGGTTAAAAATACTCTCATGTTGTGTGTGGCAACATGGAGTAGTCGTTCGGCACTCACGAGTGCTATTTAATAATCGAATGAGTAATAATTAATCTGTTAGTTTGGAATGTCCGAAGAAATAATATGTCTACTAGTTGATTAGACGAGCGTCCTAAATAGGGGTGAAACTCTTTATGAATTTCTAGAAGCGTGTAGCCGTATTGGTCGTAATGGTGTTATACCATACTAGTCCCCCGGTTCAAAGCTGTTAACTCGGATTAGAAGCATTGAACTTAAGAGATAAGTTGTTAGATCATTTTTCATAAGTAAGAAAAATATAAAGCGTAATGTAAGAAGATGTATTTATATGTAATGCCGAAATATGTCTACTAAATGAAGTAGTAACTTCAAAGTGCATAAGACCTTAGGCATAATTGAATGTAAAAAAAACATTTGTCACGATATCTTAAATACCTGTAATTGTTATCCGCATCGTATGTTGGTGTGTGCATATTTTGTTATCTACCTTAGCATGTGTACGTAGCCAAAGAAATATCTTGAAGGAGTGTACTATGTATTTACCAATAAATACGAGGTTATGGCGAATATATGGACATAAGAATATTGTATGTACCTTAATGGTGTTGTGTATTTTCAAACACACTTAAACACCGAATGTAGGTGTTGCTTCAAGATGTATGTTACCGTGTAAATGTAAAAATTATGTTTGTAAGTTTGGTTGAAACACCCAATAAGGAAAAATTGAGACATGTATGAAAATTTGTTAAGGAAGAATTATCCTTTTAACAAATGACGTGTTCTGCAATGTACACAAGTATGTATACGTGTTGAATGCGAAATATTTACCTTTTGTGTTTAGGTTATCTATGTCATATTAAAGACTGAGCTTTTGACTGTTGTCATATCAAGATCGTTGCACTATATTGGCCCTGTCAATACATCTGTTTATTGCAAATCTTTAAGATCTGAGGAGAGACATCCGTGTATGAGCCGTCCGGCAACAAAGATGGTCCGGCGGGGGTCGCCCGGATGAGCTGTTCC
>JBCNJP010000014.1:30121676-30202202 GCA_039602395.1 Deinandra increscens subsp. villosa | reverse complement strand
TAATATCTTCCTATCACCCTTTCAACCCCTCATTTTAATTTTAATATTATTTTAATCAATTAAAAAAAAAAAAAATAAGAGAGGCCATCACAGGAAGGAAGAGGGTCGGGGAGTTTACCGAGCTTGAGTTTTGGCATGTCATCCAGGTGCTGGGTATTAAGCCTAGCGAGGGAAACCGACTACTAAAAACACCTGCTGCTAACAAAACTCGCTTCCATCAATCAATCGAATACAGATTTATCAAAACCCTGCGTGAACTGCCACCAAATATCCTCCGATTTTGGGCTGATTTAATCGCGTACTCACTGGTTAGTGCTTCTCCGTCTACACTACTCTAAGACTAATCGTCAGGTTTTTCTTTCGAGAAATCTGCTGAGGCGAACTGAGTGGTTTATGGATCTGTTTGTTTGATTAGGAGTTCATGAATTTAGGTTTGAATTTGTTTGTTTCGTGAGTTGATTGTTTGTGCGTTGGTAGAGTTACTAATACTACATCTGGGGTAGAAGTTGTTGTTGTTGTTTCATTTAACAACTTTTTATGCATTTTTCCAACAGATAAACTGACTGAATACAGATGGAGGCGGTGGTGATTGATGCTGGCTCCAAGCTCTTGAAAGCAGGGTTTGCAGTTCCAGATCAAGCTCCCTCTATGGTAATATCTAATTTCTTCCCTTTAGTCTCACTTCTGTCATACAAAGGGTTTCAAAAATCTTATTAGATTTTAGTACTGCACCAATTTTCAGTTATGTACTGCTTACCTGTATCATTACTATTTTCTTTCACCACTTTATACCGTTGTAATTTGTTTGAGCTCTTTTACAGTTATTTAATTTGTTGTATTTGGTTGTGTAATGTGACTCAGGTCATTCCAACTCATATGAAGATCATGAATGAAGATGGTTCCTTGCCTGATTCTCCATCACATCATCAGACTAACAATGTTGTCGACCCCCTCGTACGAGGTTTTATTAAAGATTGGGATGCTATGGAGGATCTACTGCACCATGTTCTTTACAATGGTCTAGGATGGGAAATTGGTAATGAAGGCCAAATTTTATTTGCAGATCCACTGTTAACCCCCAAGGTTTGCCATAGTTTTTCTTCTCCATTTTGGATTGGATTTTGGGGGTCGCCCATAAACTTTTATGATACACGTCTAAAATCCAAAGCTTGCTTTTGTTGGCTATTAAATTAGTTCAAGTATAGGTTAAGAAAATCTGTTGCGTTTATTGTTTATGATTATTCTATTCCCTTTTCAAATTCAATCAAGTTTCGTTCTTCTTACAGACTGTCAGAGAACAGCTGGTGCAGATGATGTTCGAAACATTTAACATCTCAGGCTTCTATGCTTCAGAGCAAGCGGTATTATCACTCTATGCCGTAGGACGCATTTCAGGGTGTACAGTTGATATTGGTCATGGAAAAATAGGTATAACACAGTATTGCTCATGAGTATATATGATGGACCTATGATTTTTTACTTTACTGGTATTGTTTTTGGCCTGTACTCTTTCAGATATTGCTCCAGTAATTGAAGGTGCAGTTCAGCACATAGCTTCTAAAAGATTAGAAATTGGTGGTGGCGATCTGACTAAGCTGTTTGAACAGGAGCTTGCAAAGTCCAATCCACTGATAAAGCTTGATATTTCAGAAGTCGAGAAATTAAAAGAGCAGTATGCATGCTGTGCCGAGGATGATTTTGCTTATGACAAAACCCTAGAATCATGCCCTGAGGAGCAGCATACCTTGCCAGATGGCCAGGTGGGTCACAATCTTTCACTCGCAAGTGTGTGTTGTGTATTTATATATGATGATTATCTGGTAATGTTCTGTGTTTCAGGTGATTTCAATTAAAAGAGAAAGGTATACAGTCGGAGAGGCTTTGTTTCAACCATCTATATTGGGCTTAGAGGCCCATGGCATCGTTGAACAGCTTGTTCGGATTATTTCAACTGTATCATCTGAGAACCATCGCCAGCTGTTGGAGAACACAGTTCTGTGTGGTGGAACAGTTTCCATGACAGGTGTTTCTTTTTACCTTCATTTTTTTTAAAATTAAAGTGGAGATTGAAATTTACTATAGTGCATTATTCAGAAAGATTATAATTGTAATAATATACTTTTTGTAATCAAAGATGGGCAAAAGGCGTTTTAGGGCTACTAGTAGACACAACTAGGCCTGTAAACGAAACGAAATTTTAGCGAAATGTTCGTGAAACGTTCCGGCGGGAGTTCGTTTGTGTTCGTTCGTTAAGCTTAATGAACAAACACAAACAAAATATTTTGTTCGTTTAGCTTAACAAACGAAAACGAAAAAAGCCCGCGTTCGTTCATTTGTGTTCGTGAACGTTCGGTAAATGTGTTCGTGAACGTTCGTTTGTGTATGTTCGTTTGTGTTCGTTTATATTGTCCGTTTGTGTTTGTTTGTTAACATTAATATTATTTTAATATAGTTTAAATAAATAGTTAAAAAAAAAAAATAGCCTCAAAAAGTCCATCACTAACTCGTCGCCTGGAAGTCCAATGTTTAATATTTTTAAACTTTAATTACTAAACTAGGGTTCCTTTTCATTCTCTCATACGGCATCCACAGTCCATTTAAATGTGCATGGCATTATGTTTGGCATATGAACATCATAGCTTTTGGCCATTGACCCGCTACCCGACCCATCCATTCGGCCACATCTTGTTATTATGCTCTCTAGTAAGCACCAACAGCCCTTTGAATTGATTGAACTTTTGACGCCTTATGCATTCGTATCTCGTGTTGCTGCACTGTAGGATTTGAAGACAGGTTCCAGAGGGAAGCTAGTCTTTGCTCATCTTCCATACGACCTTCTTTAGTAAAGGTAATAACATATATTTTTATTCATCGAAATTAGGGAAACTGCAAATTAGTGAGAATGCAAGGTACAAAAAATGATGATAATAATAATAATTTTTGTTGTAATATTGTGAGGGGTTTTTTATTGTAGGCTCCCGAATACATGCCAGAGAACTTATCCATGTATTCAGCATGGGTAGGAGGTGCCATACTTGCTAAGGTTGTGTTTCCTCAAAATCAACATATAACCAAGGGAGACTATGACGAATCTGGTCCGTCTGTTGTCCACCGCAAATGTTTCTGAGATTCTTGCTGGGTAACCACCGTGTTGTTAGTTTTGAATTATTAGGTCAAACTTGCTATTATATAACATCTTTAATATTTGCTAACTAATGAACCCCGATTGTTGTAGCGTGATTTCCCTTGGGTTGCAACTTACTGCACAATCTTATCTTTTATTTGCTTCATTGGTTATTTTCTCGTCAAGTAGTTATAGTTTTAGCTTGCAATAATCTTTGTGCCAAATAAGGGTCTTTTAACCTAACATAGCTTGAGCTAGGTTGGTCTCGTTGCGAGGTGCCGGCTGATTTTTACTCCTAACTCATCAAGTACCGAAAGTAATCCAACGAATATCGACTGCATTTTGAAAAAGAGCCCTCGAAACAGAGCGAGCAATGCATGGTGCTTCTTAGAGCTTCAAGCCCATCATGAAAAATGTTTGACAACAACCCTCAATAGATTTTTGAAGAAACTGAGAAACCTTACTTACTGCCTGTATAAAGCAAGGGTCATCCATAGTATCGGGAAAGCTGACGATTAGTTGATGTAGAGGTGGAGAAAGGCTTGCACCGACTGAGACCAGTACGTTGTAGAAAATCATCTAAGAACCAATGTTGAGATATGATGAAAAACATGGCCTGAGGAAGAAACCACAAGATATTATATTTATAATCTTTTAAATTATTTTTTTTTAGAAATTTATGATAATAAGAAGGATGATATCACAATTAGTATGTGCAAGTGAAGCAAAGTACCCACAGAGAGCATATCAGTTCTGTATTTTTTTTAAATAATTTTTATCTATACTGGCTCTACTAGGTGGTTTCAAAATTAAACTAAAAGATGATGGTTGTGCTTCTCCTCAATGCAATACTTGGTTTGTACCATATGATGAGTTCAAGTTGTAGAGATCAGAAGGCCTTATGGAGCAAGTCAGCAGACTACTCACACTTAAATAAATCTGCAACTTTTGATTCCAAGTTTTTTAGATTTTTTTAGGATAGACTCACCAGAAACAGGGTTTAAAGAATGGTTGGGCAGGCCAATGGTGGGAGAATACCACGGCAGGTTTTCATTTAAGTGATTCATAGAGTAAATGAAAATTACAGGCACCACCATACAGGACAGGTTGTATCTAACTTTTGAAGAAATTCAGAGTAAATGATAACAAACAGAATCTAGACTGACAAAAGTGCTGTGGGATATCATTGAGCAACTTGTGCGTATAAACTAAATAAAACATAGAAGCATTAAATATGGTTCAATTCAGACCCATAATTTCAAGATCAAAGAAGAAAACTTGGTGGATTCATGAAACTGTAGTAAATCAGACCCTTTTTACCTGTGTTATGTAGTGCTGAAAGAAATAGACCGAAGAACATCAGCACTACTGTAATCAGGTAATGCTCTCATCCTCGAAGTGGAGTGTGATAATCGGCCTTGGGATTTACATATAAGACCGATGGTAACCGAACCCCAATTTTTTTCACTAGGTCGGTCTTTTTGGTTCTATATACCATGTCCTTCTATTGGTCTCACATTAATCAGTTTTGACACCAAAAGGGTTGCGACATAAACGGTGTTTTATTTTCTTATTACAAAAAGAATGAAACACTACTTATAGCTTTATACAATCAATCAATCAATGAATACTATATATATATATATTTATCTTACAAAAGAATGAATTTTTTTCCTTCAATATATCATCCATCACTCACTTTTGGATGAAAGCTCAGCATCCCCAGAACTCAGCACCTCCGGTTTAATCTCCTGAAGCTTTTCAAGAACTTGGGCAGCTTCTGGCCTTTCTTCCGGTGAAGGATCCACACAATGCATAGCCAGTTTCAGACTACTAAGCAGCTCATCACCACCAACATTGGCTGGATCCCTCATTAACTCCAAGTCAAAAACTTCATTAGTCCACTCTTCCTTCACGATCGATGCCACCCACTGTGGCAAATCAAGACCATCTGTTGCCTCGCTAGGAGATTTTCCCGTCAAAAGCTCCAGCATAATCACACCGAGACTGTATACATCTGTTTTTGTGTTGGCGTTCTTGAGCTTTGAGAGCTCTGGAGCTCGGTATCCTAATGTCCCCGCGGTTGCAATCACATTGGTGTTGGCTGCACTTGTCATGAGCCTGGAGAGACCCACATCTGCAATAGAGGGGTTCTTCTGCTCGTCTAGTAACACGTTGCTTGAAGTGACGTTCCCGTGGACAATTATGTTGTTATCTTGGTAATTATGAAGGAAGACCAGGCCTTTTGTTATGCCCACAATTATGTTCAATCTTGTTGGCCAGTTGATCACACTTTCGGGTCCACGAGCTGTAAAAACCAAGAGGCCGCCACATACACATTAGCTATATATACAATACAATACATACATACAAGAGGAGAATTATTATTATTACTATTATTATTATTAATTAGCAGCAGAACCATACCATGGAGGAAAGAAGCGAGGCTGCCATGAGGCATGTAATCAAACACAAGAAGCTTTTCGCCTTTAGGTCCCAAGTAATAGGCTCGAAGGGCCAGGATGTTTGCATGCCTGATCTTTCCCAGTTCAGAAACCTCGCTTTCAAATTCTTTCTGTGGTTTGGTCACCTTCTCCCTCAGCCTCTTTACGGCAACCATGTTACCGTCTTCTAAGGTCGCCTTATACGAGGTTCCATATGTGCTCTTCCCCATTATCTCAGCAGTCGCGCACAACAGATCGTCAGCTGTGAACACACATGTCCCTGAAAAATGCACCAACTTCCCACCTGTTTCTCCTCCTGCTGTTTCAACAACATCACCACCCCCTGCTGTTACTGCTACTGGCAAGGAAATCTCAGTTTTGCCCTTTTTAGACGTGGACCTTGCAGCAGCTTTCTTTCGGATCAAGAAGCAAAGAAGCAGGCAGCATAAAAGAAGCAGAACTAGCAAAAGGGCCCCGGCTGCTATGAGAATGATATCTTTTGTACTAAGTTTTCGCCCCCCTTGCTTGTTTGCACTAGCAGCAGCAGGAGGAGGAAGAAGATCTTGTGAGGTAGGAGAGGGCGAGATGGATGAAGGAGGAGGAGTAGTAGGGCATGGTGTTGAAATGCTGTACCCGCATAGCTCAAGGTTCCCCACAAAAGAGCTTGAATTAAACCTCTTCCACAGGGAAGAAGCAAGGCTTCCTGAAAGTGAGTTATATGAAACATTCAGAGAATCAAGACTCTTCAAATTACCGATGGATTTGGGGATTTCACCACTGAAATTATTGTGGGATAACCCGAGTTGGGTGAGAGAAGAAAGATTCCCAACAGTATCTGGAATTCGGCCATTCAGTTGGTTGCTATCCAATATCAGAGCTGAAAGATTAGAAGAAGAAGAAGTAAACGAAGGTAAGCCCCCCCTGATGGCATTGTTGGACAGATCCAAGATCTGAAGTCTAGGAAGACTATTAGCAAATTCGGTAGGTATAACCCCATCAATGTGATTATGGGCAAGATTAATCTTTTCAAGCTTACTCATGTTGCTCAAGGAGGCTGGAATACTTCCGGTGAGAAAATTATGATCAAGGGTGAGAGATGTGAGGAGAGCAGGAGCAGAACCCCCCCAAGTGTCTGGAATAGAAGCAGAGAGATTGTTGTGTTCTAGAGCTAGGAATGTGAGTGAAGGCAAAAGGGTAAGAAGAGTTGGTGGGATGGAGCCCGAGAAGGCATTGTAACTAAGGTTAAATCTATAAATCTTGTTGGTGGTGGAATTGGAAATATTAGGGATGGTCCCGCTTAGCTGATTGTTGCTCAGATCAAGACTCTGCAAAGAAGATGATGAGAGAGATGGTGGGATGGAACCTGAGAGGCGATTGTTGAAGAGATACAGGCCTCTTAGGTTAGGTAAGAGCCACAAGGAGTGTGGAATAGGACCGGCTAACAGGTTGTCATGTAGGCTGATTCTTCTGAGTGAAAGGAGATTGCCCATTTTTGATGAGATCTTGCCACCCAATCCCTTCCATGGAAGCTGTATGGCGATGACTTGACCTTGATCATCGCACTTGACGCCCACCCAGCCGCCGCCACCTGAGGAGCAAACTCCACTCCTGCCCCCCTTCCATGTGCGGCGCAGGACTCCTCTGAGATCAACGAGATCTTGTTTGATGGCCTGAAGAGCTGAATAATCTGAAAGTGTAATCACCTGCCGCTCATCTGATGATGATGATGATGGTTTACCTGAAACAGTATGAGAAGAAGAAGAAAGAATCAAGAGAAAAGTAAGTAAAAGCAATCTAATGATGAGTGCATTTTGAAAGGAAAAGGAAAATGGGGTTGGTTGCTCTCTGCCGCCAACAGTAGTAGAGCCATCTTGAGCCCCTCCCATGACCGACCAAAAATCAAGATGGCCGGATGTGCTCAATATATTATATTAGAGAATGAATGTGATGTTGTTTGTATATATGTAAATCTATCTATATATCTATCAGGTTCAACAGCCTGAATGAATGAATGAGAGAGTGTGTGTTAATGGAAACAACGAAAGAGGAGAAGGATATATAATAGAGAGAGAGAGAGGGCGGGTGGGTGGGTGAATATTATTATTATTTTAAGGAGGGAGGGAGGCAGGCAAGGCAGGTAGAAGACGATGGATGGATGGATGGAATTGGATGATGTTTCCGTTGAGGAAGAGGCAACGGCTAGTGGGAAGAATAAGTAAAGTAACGCATATCACATTCACACATAATAACAACGTCGTCTGTCTGATGGATTAGGGTTTTGACCCACCCGCCCATCTCCAACGGCTATATTCTCCCTTTTGTCCAAATCTAGATAGAAAGAGGGTTGTTTAACCTTGAACAAAAATATTACCTTTGATTTGGTACATCTCTCTCCACTATATCGCATCAATAAATTCTTCTTTTTTTTATACCAAAATAAGGACTTTTAGGAATTAAACTTGTTAAAATTTGTATGTGAGCATAAGATTTAAGAGGACTATTAAGAGCATTCATATCTTATTTTTTATTTTCACATTATCTTTAAATTTGATTAAATTCAAAATAACCTTCAAAAAACACCACTCCATCCCATTCTTTATCTTTGTATTTTATCCTTAATTTTTTTTTATGATACTAGGATTGAGTCTTTAAAATTTAACCATCCATATATACACCCTATATTAAGTATCACATTGGGATGATTCATTCTTATGAGATGATTCATGTTGGGTTAATATTACTAACTAGGTGTCAGTTAGCGCGCGTTGCATGCGAAAAAATGGGCGACATGGTTCCCATACTAGCGGACCACAACCATTCCTTTGTGTAAGATTCGATGAAGTCAATTTGTTGATTTCTATTAAGCTACCACAGACTTATTCCAAACTAATCTAAATCATAACAAACAAAATACTACCTAACAAAATACCACCTAGCATCTGCACATAATACACAATGTCTACATACAAATAGAGAAAGAATATAATACCTTACTAGCCAATGACCGGGGTAAATACCCGAGGCTAAAATATAAAAAACATGAAATGAAATATAACATGAAATTAAATTTATTAAAAAAAACTGAAAGAAATAATACATAATCTAAAAAGGAATAATAAGAGTAAAGTTACAAATTTGATAAAAAAAAGACTTAAATACAATGAATATTGTTACATTCGTTTGTCGATCATCTTCATCTAAAATTAAGATTGTAATACCCTTTTGCTCTTCACTCTTGATTAAACAACGTATAATTGTCTATGCTAGATTACCAGGTTCTTTAAAAACAATCAATCTGAAACTTATTTTAGCCAAATAAAAAACAGAGCCTCATATTCTAAGTTGCATTACATCAATTCTTCAATGACATAATTATTAGTTAACAAAACTCATATAGCACATCTAGCCAATCACTCTCAACATCCAAAATAATGGCATTAGATGATTTCTAGAGTGATACATAGACATGTATGCAGACCACCTGTTTTCTTCCCCACATTTTTTTAATCCTGTAAAAAATAGCAATGTTAATATACTAACATTTTTATAAAAGATATTCAGTTGTTTGCTAAGAAATCCACATTTTGGTATATAATAGGTTTAAACAAATCTTACTCTTTATCTTTTATGCCTACAAATTTTGTCATAGTTTATCAATTAATCACTTACTTATTAGGAGTGAACAAAAGCAAGACCAAAACAAAATAGTTATTTTACTAGATTTCGCTCATCTTGCACGACTACATCACTTGCATCACAACGTTATAATATAAAACAAAGAAGAAAACCCAGAAATCATGACTGGCCCATCAACTAAAATTATTTGGAAAATAAATTAAACAAATTAAGTCATTCGCTTGATTGATGGCTACTAAGTACTAACGTATATTGAATATGATATTATAAAAGAGAATTAGGTTATAACAAAGTAATATTGTATGCCTTGTGCTTCTTCAGGGGTAACAACACCATTAATAAAATCTTAGAATGTCATAAAAAGAAAGATAAAATACATAATACTTTTCTCCATTTCAACCTCTAGAGTACCAACTATTCAGAGGTACGCTATGTTCTTTACAATTGAGCACTAGGTATTTATAACGTGCAATATAGTAGCTAGTATGATCCATACAAAGTGCTTGTAGATGTAAATGATAGTTGTAAGAAAAAAGGTAATATGATGGTGGTAAACGTGTATAACATCTTTGAGGAGTGAATAAAACCCAACAAATATTTAGGAAAAAATGCACCAAACCTATACTCAATTAAGGGAGACAACATGCAACAACTCAGGGAGAGGGAGACAACATGCAACAGTTGAATTTAGTATTGGAATATGTTAGTATTAATTATTATTAGGGTTTGTTAATATGAACCCACGTGTTCAGTTAGGTTTCTAGGGTTTCTTATAAACTCTATATATTGTAACCTGACCAATCAAGAATATTAATCCAGTATTCCATATTCTTACATTTAGAACGTGAGATGAAGTGTGAGTGACTAGGAATATACAAAATAGACACGCATACACACCTTCAAACAATTAATCGAGGGAATGAATTAAAGTTTGACCTTAGAAAACCTCATTTATTAAAGAGCGATGACCTCTTACTCCATCTCCTTCAAACAATTCTTCATATCGATTAACTCCTTTGATTTATAATCAGTGAAGGTAAAAGATTTTAATATTAAAGTCTAAACCACTTAATATTTTAAAAATAGCTAAAATCTTGCAGCCTCAAACTATCATCAGGTCTTTGCCGGGACATAAAATGAGCATTCTTACAGGTTTCAAGTAAAAACTGGTATTGCGCATAATTAGTTCATTTTAAGCGGCTCTTTTGCAAATAAAATTTGAAAATTATAAAGTACGAAATGATATATCTTTTGAAAAACAGAGTCATACATGGTTTAAAATAAGATTTTCTGCAATAATAAAAAATACTTAGAATGAAATGGTATGAAGTAAATATAAAATCACAGTACCAACTACATCTTATCATATTCTGAAGAAGGTTTTGGTCCTACAAAAAGTACGATTAAGCCACATAACTATGAATAGTTTTGCAAAATGATAAAATCTGAATCAAGAAAAAAAATAAAAAACAAACATCAATCCTATTATGAAGGAGGTAAAATAAAACCATGAGGTAAACTTACCAGAGGATATCAGTGATGCTTTATCAGAGGGTTTAATGTCATGAGACCCTACCTTGCCATCAGGTGATCGGATTATTTTTGGAGCACAACACAACTTTGTTCATTCAATTTTCCTCTATAAAGTCATAATTGATATAAGATTAGAACTGAAAATATGATAGAACCAAACAACAAGTAGTTAACAATTCTGAACATAATTTCATGTTTACGTAGCGACAATCAAAATCCCTTGAAAATATCAAACAAAAACAAAAGATATAGATTATATATATCTTTAGACCAACTGATTGTGTTTTTGGTTGTTAAAACAACAACAAAGAACCTCCAAAACATCATTAAATTAATTTAGTTTACATCAATAGAAAAAATATTTCAAAATTGTAAGACATGTGTCTAAAATTTCAAATTATTAACGTTAAGTTATCAGAAAATTCGGTCCCAGAAATTTTTTCGTCATAACCCAAATTTACATAGCATATACAAAACATTGTTCCATAGTTTCACACTTCCAAAGTTGTGTTTGATGGTCAACATACAGATAACCTAACATTTGACACTACGGGATTTTATAAGTTCGAGTGATCGGTCGTCTTCAAGCTTTAAATGCATCCGGATCACGCCTTGCTCTTATCTACAATTTACCCACTTCATATGTGAGTTTCTATCATTAAATAAATGAAGAAAAATAACAATTACAAAATTTGGATCCCTCGCGTATCGCTTGGATTGAACCTTTCTCCAAGCGATACGCTTGGAGAGTCAGGCGTATGACCTATTATGAGCTTTGCTCCAAGCGATATGCTTGGAGCGGAATTTTCAGAGATCGGACCAATTTCAGCCGGTTCCCATACTTAGCCAAATTTTTAAGCAATTTCACATTTCTCCCACTTTATTCATCAATTCACTTTGGGTCATTTTTCCTACATGTCCATGACCTTAAAACACTTCTAATTATGTTATTTCGGGTTTAGATCTCAATTAGGTCCGGTTAACAACGAGGGTCCACAATCGCATCTTTAAAATTGAATATATTATCAAACAATATCGTTCGCTATTTGGATGTGTTGAACCTAACCTAAAGAAATTCAGTTTTCCCGTCCGGAGAGAGAGTGGAGATGGCAGTGGACAAAGCTCAGCTTCTTCTCTTAGGTTTGCCCCTCTTTCTCTTCTGCTCAGATGTTTTCAACCTCTTTGCACCTCCACCTGCACCTGCTGCGCGTCACCACCACCATCATATTCCGCCGCCGCCTCAACACTTTCAAACCGCGGCGATCCAACAACCCCTCGATTTCCCCGCCCAGGTGACCACGACTTCTATCATTTAAACCCTACCTTTCTTCTTCTTCTTCTTCTTCTTCCTCTTCTAATCTAACAAACAAAAAGCCGGTTTAATTTGATTTTGATTGAAATCTCACAGAAAGCCCCCGGCGGATTTGGTGGAGGGATCGGGTTAGGCAACACGGTCCAGATTGACTTCTGTGCCTCATGCTCTTACAGGTTTCCCTTTCTCTTTCTACTCATTTTTATTCAACTCAATAAATAATTTGTATCTGTTTCTAGGTTTCTTTTACTTAACCCTGCCCTGCATAGACATCAACAACATCTTTGTCTTTGTCTTTGTCTTTGTTTTCTTAACTAGGACTTAGCTGATTTATTTCAACAGTCCATATTAATAATCCCAATCCTCTTAGATACATTCTTCTATGTTTGTTTTCATAATAGGTTAGATGGTAATTTGGTAAATTTTTAGGAACAAGAGATTGATTGATAATAAATCGCTTTTTTTCAAATCTCTCCAATTTGTAAAGAAAGAGATAGACATCAATCTTGCATCCCTTTCTC
Organism: Deinandra increscens subsp. villosa; assembly: GCA_039602395.1. Taxonomy (NCBI): domain Eukaryota; kingdom Viridiplantae; phylum Streptophyta; class Magnoliopsida; order Asterales; family Asteraceae; genus Deinandra; species Deinandra increscens. Next base: position 30,189,632 of record JBCNJP010000014.1, on the reverse strand, counting down.
TCTAATTCTTTCACAAAAACAAACTGTGGAACAAGATTTTTCCTTCCTTCCTTTTCCTTTTCCTTTCCTTTCCTTTCCTTTCATGGTATCAGAGCCTCTGATTATGTAAACCCTTGTTGTCTACCACCATAATCAGCAATCTCAACCGTCTTCTATTGCCCCACCTCTTCTCGTACACCTTTTTCTTTCCTCTAATGGATGTGAAACAGTTACATCCAGCCCTGATGATAACTAACATTCAGAACTTTATTCCGATTAACCTCGAGATGGAAAGTGGACAGTACACATCTTCTTCCTCATCTGCTAACTCGTCGATCCAGAACTGTGGTCCAAACTAGATGCCATGGTTGCTCAATTTATCTACATTATAATTTCCAATGACCTCTTACAAGTTACAAACTTGAATCCACCGCCGTTCAGCATGGACCGCTCTTGAAAACTTTTTTCAAGACAATCAAAACTAAAGGGCAGTCTATTTGGAACATCAAATTGTCAGAACAAAACTGGAAATTTTTCCAAATTGCTCAACGTATTGTCAGGCACTAAAATGCTCTCTGACCAACTCTCTAATGTTGGTGCTCTGTATACAAATCAACGCTTGGTTCTACAACTTGTTGCAGGTTTATCTAAATCTTATGAGGGTATCGCTATGATGATTCAACAAACCAACCTTTTACCTGAATTCTATAAAGCGAGATTAATGCATCTTTTGGTAGAAATAAGGAAGAGTAATCAGGCTACAAATTCAGCCAGTGCAGTAAGCACCACTCTCAATGCTCAATCCTCTCGAAGTTCTGATTTTTACCACCAACAGCAAACCCTTTCGCCGACTGACTACAACAACAATCACTGTGGTCGTGGCCTAGGCTGTGGGCGTGATCGCAATAGCAGTGGTCGTGGTGGGGGAAATTCTAGTTTAGGGTACACTGCTCGTCCACTGTGGAATACTCAGCATACTGGTTTCCCTCATTGGACCTCACAACAGCAACAGTTTTCTTCACATAAGCCCCATACAACTCCGTATTGGGCTCCATAATAGCCCAGTTACCAGTCGTGGGCTTCTCCTCTTTGCCCATGTCCAACCGCCCCATCAAAGCCACCATGCCCAGTTCTAGCTCCAGGTATACTTGGACCAAGACTAGCCACGCTTATGCACCCCGTAAAGCCACACCGTATCCTAAACACCACAAAATCAAAACTGGTACATGGATAGTGGGGCCACATGCCCACATCTCACATGGCAAAGTGAGTAATTTCTCCTCTTATGTCAATAAGGGTATTTTTTGGAATATAGTTGTAGGTAATGGTGCTAAAATACCAATTCACAGCACCGGTACCCAAACATTACCTAAGCCTTCCCTCATTTCTATTTATGTAAAAGCGGAGAAGTACTTTCAATACATCTTGAAGATTGACGTTGCAACCCTACATCTTGAAGGAGATGCCCTTGATCTCTACTTGTGGCTTTCATCATTTCAGCCTATGAGTTTTTGGGAGGGGATGGTCTATGCCTTCCAAATGAATTTCTGTCCAGCTTCCAGCAGAGTACCAAAATACAGATGAGTATTTATGCAAGATAAGCGATCCTCCCGAGTCTCAAACTGGCCAGACGAGGGTGTTTTTAAATGGCTTGAAAGTTGAATAAAAGGAGAATGTGAGGATCATAAGCCCTCTTCCGTCTACAACGCTATGAGTCTTGCTTTGGAATTTGAGTGCAAGATCAGGCTCAAACAGCCCACAAAATCTACAACTTTGACCAACTACATCAAATCTGCACCCAGTTCTGTCTCTGTGAGCCCCTTTATTCCTGCTGGAAGCCTGAAGCACCATAGAAATCTACTGACTATCACATTTCTGAGATAGAAAAACAGGGACGGTTAATCGGGGCGAATGCTTCCTTGTAGGGAAAAATACGCGCCCGGTCATCATTGTAAACCGATCTCTCAAACTACTTGAAGCTGCTGTAGAAGAAAATGATCAGGTTGATGCAGGAGGCAACATTCTTTGTGATCATCCTGACGACATCACTGAAATCAGTCTCCATGACATCACTTTCAGTGACCGCACACCATGACAATGAAATTCCAGGGATTTGTGAACAATATGCTTGTGCTGATTTTGATCGATAGTGTCTACACACAATTTTATCTCAGATGCCCATGTTTGGTGTTCAAATAGGGAATGGTGATATTATTCGCTGCAATCGAGTGTGTCGTGACATCCCAAACCAAATTGATATCAAAATCCTCCAAGACTTTTATCCCTTCATTCCCGGTTGACATGTTTCTGACTTTCTGATTTTCTAAGTTGACGGCAAGAGCGGGAACACATACCTCACCCGCCTTCCAGCAGCTCAAGGCTGTCCCAATCACCAAGCTACCAACTACCACCAGCAGCTACTGTATACAAGGACGCAAGAAGGAACCCAGCCAATATTACTTCGACTTGAGGACAAGTCATCTTTTGGGACCGGCAGTGATGACACGATCCCACTGGGTCACAGTGGGTGGAGTACCTGGTCTTAGTTTTTTTTTAATCTTGTTAATATGAATTTGAATAACGATTCTTGTATTTTGGAGACTAACCCCTTCTCGAATTAGGTGTTCATCGATCAAATAATTCGGCTAGTTTCATCCTAATACTCTGATATCTATCAAATTGTTGCAAGATAAACTTGATATGATGAATTACTAAGACATGATGCTTTTCATATCTTCCACAGATTAGACTATTACCTAGCACTATTTGGTATTTAAACTTGGCTTGCATCACCGAACAAAATTATTTAAAACTGAAGTCTTTTGTTTTGTACTTTTCATGTTAACAAATGATGTTTCTTGCATTGATGCCTTGACGGAGCTCATGGTTATGCACACCAACATTTTGTTTTTGATGGAGATCCCACCTCTAGACTATATTCGTCATAAAAGAATTCATTCTTGTTTCCCTAGTTACTATCGAAATCGTTGTTGATCCACATTTAGAAACATTTATTTAGAAATCTTTTAGTTTTCTGTTATATACTTACATTGATGTAAGTTTGTAAAACTATTATCTTATCTATACAAGAAATGTCCTATTAGCAAATAAGAGAACAGAATTGTGGAGGATCGCAGATAAGAAAGATTATATACTTCATGTTCAATAATTCTTGACAACATGTTTTTCTTACAACAGATACATGGAAATCATTTTAAAATATCATTAAAAGGATTTTGACCTCATTACATGTTAAAGATTGCAATTTGCAAAAAGGCCTTTGAATGTGAAAGTAGTTGCAATGACAAGGGCGAGACCATTGTAAAGGTTGTTTGATTGCATGGGATATTTAAAGATTTCTACAATTATTGTGGATGATGAAAGTTCTAATGGTTTGGTTATTTTCTCCATGAAAAGAACCCCTGAAATTGATGGAAGAAAATCTTATGTGGTGAATTCTTGCATTAGCATCTGACTGTTAAATTTATTAAGTCGATACCCAAACATTTGAGGACCTTCAGAAAGTTGAAAATGATATGACTCAGATGTGTTTTACATAATTGCATCGAGTTAATAATGTATTTCATATTAAGTTTTGATGAAGTTTTAAATATTTGGAAGGTTCATATTAAATGATATCATGAGTAGACATTTGTTGATTAAATTATGCATATGTTATTATAGTTATAAAGTTCTATAATCTAATTTGTTTCATGAATTATGTACTAATTATAATAAAACCTACGTGTGTTCAACGGCATTCAGCACACGTCACTTGTTTGAAGGTTGCTCAATTGTGAATGATTATATTTCATGTAAAGGTTGAATGATGTATTTGGTTGAATGGGGTACTTTTAACCAGCCTAAAAATGGGTTCCTGTTCATTTTAAATATATATAATTTATTCATCAAATACGATTGCATATACATTAATATTTCAATAGTAATGTAAATCTCTGAATTAAGTGATTTAGGATTTTGTATGCATCAATAACTACGTGTTGGACGACTTTCAACTTGTTTGACACGTTCCCTTTTTGCTCCATTTGTTTATTTGAACTGATGGAGATTACGAATAACCCAAAGCAACTTGGTCTTAAGTAAACGGGTCGAAATGGCGGCTTTTCTTTGTTTGATTGTTGTTTTTGTGATTTTCATTTTTAAAAACTACAAAAAGATTTTGAAAGTTGCACTGTAGAACTAGTTGACATAAAGATGTAAAATATGTGACAGGGGGAATGCGGAGACAATGAAAAAAATGTTGGAATCAGCTTTCCCGGGATTGAATGTTGTTCTAGGTAACTACCCACCCCCACTTCCAAAAAGGTTGTTAGCCAAAGTTGTCCCGGTGGTTCAGTTTGGGGTGATTGGGGTTGTGATGGGGGGCGAATATATTTTCCCAAGGTTGGGGTTTGCTACACCGCCTGCGTGGTATCACTCTATGCGTGGTAATAGATTTGGGACCATTTCTTCAACTTGGCTCATGGGGAATTTCCTTCAAGGTTTCCTGCAAAGTTCTGGTGCCTTTGAAGTTTCCATTAACGGTGAACAGGTAAAGTTAGTTGAGTAGTTTTGTTCTTAAAAGCAATAATCTAAGATTGTGCTGCTGTTTGTAATATGTCATATGGAAATGGAGTGTAGGTTTACTCGAAGCTGCGGGAGAAGAGATTCCCTGGAGAAATCGAGCTGCGGGAAGCTATTAGCAAAAGGATTGTGAATTCTGGAGTGGTAGATGGGTTTTGATGATGAAGGACGGAAGAATTGGTCTGTTCTGGAGTGGTAGATGGGCATGGAAATAATAACTAAAACATAAGAAGTCGTTGACTGTTGTTGGTTCACATCATGTGTCTGTTTGTTTGTTTAAAAAATGATACGTACATTTCTGGATGGTGGTATTTAGTAGTATGATTTGCTTCAACATCACGCCTCATGTCAATTGTTCAACAATTCCAAGGACCCTACCTACTTGTTCTCCCTAGTACTAAGCAATCACAAATTCATCATCTTTTCTAAAACTAAGATTCCTACTATTTAGGGAATGAGGGGCATTGTTTTTCACTACTTTATATAACCAAAATAACCTTTTTATAAAATACATATATGGGTTTACAAGTTTATGATGCTTATTTGGAATTCACCCTCAAAATAAAATATCTTTTGACTGTGAGTTTCTTTTTACCAATCAAAACGAGGTCGGGATGATAAATATTCATAACTGTAGTTACAAGTCACAAGAAGAGATAAAGAGATCCCACCTAAACTTATAAAAGAGATGGCCGGAGAGGACTAAAGTGAGAATGAATGCTGCTGGGTCTGGGTGTGGGTGTGGGTGTAAGCAAATCTTAAAGTGGTAACAGTGAGGGTTTACTAGGTCAGATGTAGGAGCACAAGAAAATGACCTTACAACTTGATGAAATAATATCAAATGAAATGCTTTACCTTCACTCTTACTTCATCTCATCTCATCTAAAAAAAAAACTAACAAAATCATAATCATTCAGTTTTCCATTAAATCAAAAGTCCCCCTCTCTCTCTCTTATCATCTACCATCATATATATAAATGTAGCAGCAGCAGCAGCATATATAGAAGCTTAATTATTCTTCTATCTTTCATCTCCTCAAAACAAAACAGAACAGAACATGGGTACCTTTGCCAAACCTCACCTCTCTCTTTCGGTTCCTGTGATTATCTTTTCAGTGGCGTTTATTGTTTTATTGTATACTGAGACCCTCTCTTCCACCACTCTTTTCGATTGCGCCAAACCCAAAACCCGACCTAATCATCAGCATGTCAACTCCTCCTCCATACAAGGTGGTCTTCTTTTTTGAAATTATTCTATCTATCCCATTCTACTTCGATCATGCATGCATGCTTAATAAATTTAAATCATTACTTTTTTTTTGTTTTTCATCTTATTAATTAAAACAAGGTGATGAAGGTGGTGGTGGTGATGACAGATTGAAGTCTATTCTGGATGACAGATTCATCTTCGACCCAGACGAATGCAACGTTGCTCAAGGAAAATGGGTCTACAATCACTCCTTTCAGCCCTTGTACACAGACCTTTCTTGCCCCTATCTTGATCGCCAAGTTTCTTGTGTCAAGAATGGGAAACCTGATTCCCATTACCGTCAATGGGAGTGGCAGCTTCATGATTGCATCCTTCCCAGGTTACTACTACTACTTCTACTTAATTACCTGCAGATCAAAACTTCATTTCCATCACCTGCCTGCCTTGCCTTATCATAATTATACACTTTTTATTTTATTTTATTAGATTCGATGCAAGACTCGCACTTGACAAGATACGAGGAAAGAGGGTCATGTTTGTAGGAGACTCTTTACAAAGAGGGCAATGGCAATCCTTGGTTTGTTTGGTTGAGTTCCTCATTCCAGAAGATCAGAAATCAATGCGACGAGGAAAGGTTCATTCCGTCTTCAAAATAAAGGTCAGAAGGAAGAATGCAGTGATCATTTTCAGATTTCGGTTCAAGTAGTGTTGTTGTTGTTAACGGTTGGCTGATTTGAACAGGATCACAACGCCACCATTGAGTTTTATTGGGCGCCATTCTTAATAGAGTCAAATACAGATTTAAAAATCATAGGAGATCCAAAGAAGAGGATACTGAGGGTGGATTCCATAGAAAAACATGCCAGGCACTGGATAGGTGTTGATGTACTTGTTTTCAATACCTATGTTTGGTGGATGACCGGTTCCAAGCTTAAATCGGTGTAAGTTAGTTATTAATATATCCATCCATCCATCCATCCATCCATCCATCCTTCCACGTTAACAAAAACATCCATTTTTGATGCATGCAATGCAATACAATGCAGATGGGGCTCTTTTACAAACGGGGAAGATGGTTATGAAGAATTAGATGCTCCCGTTTCCTATAGAATAGCTTTGAGGACATGGGCAAACTGGGTCGACTCAAACATCGATCAGAATAAAACTCGTATTTTTTTCACCACCATGTCCCCTACTCATCAGAGGTGAGGTCTCACTCACTCACTCACTTGAGAAACCCTTGTAACTTTTTTTTTAATGAAAGAAAAAGATGACCATGATGATGAAATTGCAGTCTTATTGATGTGAAATTGTATATATTTGTTGAATTAAAAGGAGTGCGGATTGGGACAACCGTGGAGGGATAAAATGCTACAACGAAACGGAGCCGGTAAAGAAAAAAGGACACTGGGGGACTGGATCAGACAAGAGGATAATGAGCGTAGTGAGTAGCGTGATGGGGAAGATGAAGATTCCAGTAACTCTAATCAATATAACACAACTATCAGAATACAGAGTGGAAGCGCATTCCTCCATTTATACAGAATTGGGAGGAAAGCTGTTGACTGATGACCAAAAAGCTGATCCATTTAAATTTGCAGATTGCATACATTGGTGTTTGCCAGGAGTTCCTGATACCTGGAATCAAATATTTCTTGCATATTTGTAAAAGTTATGATTTTTCACAACTAAAATTGCAAAACAAGCAAGTGTTTTTATCTTTTTTGGAATCTAATCTTGCATAGATTGGAATTGGACCCGTGTTCTTAGTGAGTGAAGGATACCAACTGTAATTTTGCTGGTGTTGTTTCATCTTTTTTTCTCAGGAAATATTAACTAATTTGACATCTTAACTGAAATAATCATATACCTATAACAATTAATAAAAACCAGATTTGTTCATCTTTCTATAATTGCACATGGTTGCCACCTTTATTAGTTGTTTTCTATGTAATTAACATTAGACGTCGATTCTTGGCTCTCCCAAATGATCGACTTCTTGTTACATCTCTTATGTCTTATTTCTTGATGACTACTCAATTATCTATGGACAAATCCTCTCACAAAAACCCAAAAAACGTAATTTAAATTTCTTTTAAAAAAATAACTCGTTTTTATTAAAAAATCAAAATAAGCATTTTAAAAAAATTAAAAACAACTTTATGAAATGTGACGTTTAGGCCTAAGTGTGGTCTGCTAAAGTAAGAAACGTAACATTTAGACCTAAGTGTGAGGTTTAGAGTGAGTATATTTAAAAAAGTGTTTTTATTCATTCATGATAAACATTAATTACATTAAGTTACATAGCATATTAACCACCTGGCTCATCGTAGGTCTTGCCTCACTATCTTCCTCGGTACATTGCAATGCGATTCCAACCAGATTTTCCATCATCACCGGCTCATACTCACCTCTTATCGAAGGATCTACGATGTCCTCCTCCTCCTCCTCCCCTGCTTCTGCTTCTCTCACCCAACTAATCAGCGGAGTATTGCCTGGATTCCTTCCTGTTATCATCTCCAACATCACCACACCGTAGCTAAATACATCCACTTTCGACGTGATTGGAAGATTGAGAACCCACTCTGGAGCCATGTAACCTCGTGTCCCTCGCATCATGGAGAAGTTCCATTGATCATCACCTCCACATCTCTCTGTCCGTTTCGACAGACCAAAATCAGCGACCTTTGGGTTGTAACTAGCATCCAGCAGTATGTTATGAGGCTTCACATCACAGTGTAGAATCCATTCCAAACACTCTTCGTGTAAGTAAGCCAGTCCCTTTGCAGTACCTGTTACAATATTAAATCTTGTAGCCCAGTCAAGTCTTTTACCGCGCCCCTGCAGGTTATGCGCCAACGATCCCTTCTCCATGTACTCGTATACAATCAGCCGATGCTTTCCCTCCGCACAATAACCCCAGGTCTCTATCAGGTTCATGTGATTCATCCTCCCGATCGTGCTTATCTCGGCTTGAAATTCGTCTTCCCCTTGCTGGTGATTGGTGCTTTTAAGCTTCTTGATCGCTGCGATCCTGTTGTCTTTCAGCCATGCTTTATACACAATCGAACCGCCGCCTCTCCCTATCTCTTCACTGAAATTACGTGATGCCGCCTTCAGTTCGCTATATGTGAACTTCCTGAACCCTGTTGATGCTGGAAAATACATTTGCTTGGCTGTAGGCGAGTGTTTACTGCTACAATACCAGAAAAACACTATGCAAACGATTTCAATTAGCCCAATCACGCACCCCACCACTAGCATGAATCCAAGCGGCTTGGTGTCGTTTATTTTCTTATAAGACCTTTTCAGTAGTAGTACCGAAGGAGGTCGCTGCTGCTGCGGACAGCTGAAGCTCGACTGCTGCCCCCCTCCGACGACGCTCTTCTGATTAAAAGACGATACCAGCCGCTTTGGCAGCTTGATATACATTGTGCCGTAAACCCCGTTTTGATACCCGTTATGCAAAGAAGACTTTAAGAAACAGAAATAGACTCCCGGCCCGTCAGATTTCCATGCGAAATTAAACCCTCTGCATAAGTCATCCTGTAAACAATCTTGTTTGCAAGCATCAAGAGTAGTGTTGAGGTGGAAGCGGATATCGTAGCCGTAGAATTCTGTGTACTGAAGCTCAATGAAATCACAACCACCATCCGCTGACTTGCACGGTGGTCTGGAATTCAGGTGGTTGGCAGCCGCGACTCCAGTCTTGAGGATCCGCCATCTTGTATCCGTGTAAGCAGCTGCATTTCTTTCCACCTGAATCTTGAACATAAGTGCAGAGACTGTTTGGTCCACAGGTACCATCAATCCTACAGATTTGGGAGATGGCTTGCCATTGAACCTCCCATTTCTTTTTCTTATTCTTCTTCATCGTTGTTGAAAGAAGACTGTAGGCCCTGACGTTACCATCCGTGTCAAGCCGCACCAGCCTTTGTGGGCCCGCCCCAAAATCAGCCGTTTGAAAGCTGAAACCGTCTGTGGAGTTGAACTGGCCGTAGGAATCAAGGCTCGCTCTTCTAGCATCTATATACTCAAACCTCCCAGCGAAGTATATTCTTAACCTGGGGTCAGGCCAGTACTTTGAAGTTGTTTCTGGAGTGCTGTAAACAAGTCGAAGAATGCTATCGTTGTCGAACAACAGCCTGTAGAAACCTGAAGAGCAATTGGTAGAGCTTCGGGAAGAAACGAGCTGGGTGTCTTTAGTGAAGGCTTGATTTGGGAGAAGGGTATCGGTTGGGTGATCAAAGCTCTGCCACAGAGTAGTTTGTTGGTCTTGAAGAAGCACAAGGTTGCCTGTGTTTTGGAGCTGCAATTGCACTTGCACCCCGCCTGAAGAAGAAGAAGAAGAAGAAGACTCAGACTCTGTCTGCGTTGACCAGATGACGGTCTGACCGGCGTCTATCAAAGCAAGATTGCCATCTTTCCATAAGGAGAGCTTGGAGTTGTGGCCGTTGACTGGCACATCTCGGTTAGCCATCCAGACGACGGTGTCGACGTCAGCGAGCCACACTGCAAAGACGTAAGCATTCTCTCCCACTTTATGAAACCCGGCTGTAAAGACGCCGTTTGGTGAAACCAGAACGTCATCCTTTATGTTTTCAACAGATAAAGACGAGCCTCGAGTTAAAGCATGGCGGACTGGATAAGAGGAAGAAGATGAGGAGGAAGGAGGAGTAGTATTATTATTATTATGATGGTAAGAAGAATGCTAGTTACAGGAGCCATGATGATTTTCAAGATATGGATGGCAAGAGAGAGTTGTTAGTTAGTTTAATTATATAATAATATATGACCTACCTAGCTAGTTTACTATTAAGTCAGTCTCGTTGTAGGGTATGCCAATGGGGTGAAAAGAAAGAAATCAATGTAATTTCTTTAAAATAAAAGATTGAGATGATAAAGATAAAGAATTTGCAGAGTGAAATATTAAAAGAAGGGAAAGAAAACGTTAGTTTTTTAGAACGACGAGGGGGTAATTTTTCTTATAGCAAACTCTATACCTTTTGTCATTCACGAATCTTGAGTTAAAAAAAAACAACGTCACAATTCTTTACTTATACTATAAAATAGACTTTATTTTATTTATAGAAAATATCTTGGTGAGAAAGAAAGAGCTAGTGGAAATGGAATATTAGTTTGTTGACTTTTGCACCAGTGAAATTTGGATCAAGTTACAAGTGGGTATGAAATTTCAAAGCTTTTTCCTCATGTCGACTAATATAATTATTATATTATCTATATAATATATATATGAAAAGATTGGATGCCACATGGCATCACCACAACAATCCATTTTGTGGTTTTCCCGCTCAAATTTTTCCCAATAAATGAAATTTGACTTTCATAATATAATTATGATTATTCAAAAATAGAAAGAGTCTAATTACAAACTGTATAATTACGTCTTTAATTATATTTCAAAAAAGTCAAACACATTTAAAGATTGAATTATATATCGTAAATGACGGATTTGGATTTGAAAAAAAAAGTCAATTTTAAATCCAATTAGCCTTAAATATTGTAATTTTAAACAACTAAATCAATTCTTATGAATTTTAATAGAGATATTATCACTATAATTGCATTCTTAATTTTATTATTTTTTACAAACAATTATTTCTTAAATAAATATAACAATATAATTAATATCAATAATTTTTTTTATTGTTTAGCTACACAAATTCCCAAATATATGTATCATAAGGGTGTCCTTGAGTGGTGCTTATGACTACTCTTAGATTATTCATGCACGAATGCACGATTATAATCAAATGGTTTTGTTTTTGTGTTTGTTTTTATAATTGAAAAAGGGTATGATACAAACTTTAATTTTCTCTTAAGTTTTAGAAATTACACTAATGTTTATATCATTTTTATATTTTATTAGGAAGTGAAAGTGGCTCATTGTAGAAGAACCATTGAAACTTTTAACTGGATATTTCTAATAAAAAAAATTCTTAGATGATATAAAGAATCATTACATACATTTTAGTTTTGATTTTTTTTTAAATACCGTCGTACGATGCACGGGTTTCAATTATCGAATTACATTTATTAAAATATTTAAATTGTTAGATTTATTTTTTTAAAAACCACCCGTGCGTCGCACGGGTATCAAAAACTAGTATATATATATATAGGGTGAGGTTCATTGTAGACACTTTCGAATGTGAAATAGCTCTTTTTCACATATGAAATTGTTTGAAAAGTGTGAAAAAAGAAAAAAAGGGAAAAATGAAAATAATCATAACCATTAGATCAAAAGATCTAATGGTGAAAAGAGGTGTCTACATGTCTACACTTAGGAGGGTGTCTACAATGAACTTTTCAATATATATATATATATATATAGGGAGATGATCATTTGAGAACCAATTTAATTTGAGAACTAAAAAGAACTAATTTGAGCCACAAGTTTATTTACATGTATCCCCCTCCCATGAAGTGTAGTGGTCCCACCCTGAAATGTGTGGTTGAGATTTAGTTCTCAAAAGTTCTCAAAATAAAAAGTTCTCATTTGAACCTAACCCTATATATATATATATATATATATATATATATATATATATGGGAAGGGTTCCGTGTAGACCCCTTAAATTTTGTAGACCCCGTAGACCCCTATAAAACTCAATAAAAATAAAACTCAGTGTTGTAAATTTGGTTTTTTTTATTACGATAAGCTTTTAAGAACCAAAATAAATAAATAAATAAATTAAAAAAAACAAAAAAAACATTAAAAATCGAACATTTTAAGACAATGAGTTTTAAAATAATGAGTTTTAAACGCAACACTGAGTTTATTGAGTTTATTGAGTTTTAAACTCATTGATTTTTAAAACTCATTGTCTTAAAATGTTCAATTTTTAATGTTTTTCGTTTTTTTTTTTTTTAATTGTCTTTTTTTGTTCTTAAAAGCTTATCGCAAATAAAAAAAACTAAATTAACAAAACTGAGTTTTATTTTTATTGAGTTTTAATGAGTTTTATTGAGTTTTATAAGGGGTCTACGGGGTCTACAAAAAATAAGGGTCTACACGGATCTTTTACCTATATAGTGAAAAGTTCAGTGTAAACACCCCCATAAGTGTAGACAGGTAGACACCCTTTTTCACCATTAGATCTCTTGATTTAATAGTTGTGATTAATTTCTTTTTTTTTCTTTTTTACACTTTTCAAACAATTTCGCATGTGAAAAAAAACAATTTCTTTTTTTTCTTTTTTTCTTTTTTTTTTTTTTCAAACAATTTTGCATCTAAAAAAAACAATTTTTAGACATTTTCGTATGTGAAATAACTCTTTTTCACATGTGAAATTGTTTGAAAAGTGTGAAAAAAGAAAACAAAAAGATTAATCACAACCATTAGATGTAAGAGATCTAACGGTGAAATTATATATATATATATATATATATATATATATATATATATATATATATAGGGTTAGGTTCAAATGAGAACTTTTTCTTTTGAGAACTTTTGAGAACTAAATCTCAACCACAAATTTCAGGGGGGACCACTACAATTCATGGGAGGGGGGATACATGTAAATAAACTTGTGGCTCAAATTAGTTCTTTTTAGTTCTCAAATCAAATTGGTTCTCAAATGATCCTCTCCCTATATATATATATATATATATATATATATATATATATATAGGGTTAGGTTCAAATGAGAACTTTTTGTTTTAAGAACTTTTGAGAACTAAATCTCCACCACTAATTTCAGTTGGGGACCACTACAATTCATGGGAGGAGGTATATGTAAATATAACTAGTGGCTTAAAATAGTTCTTAAAAGTTCTCTCAACCAATTAGTTCTCAAATGATCCTCTCCCTATATATATATATATTATATATATATATATAGGGTGGGGTTCAATACAAAACCCGATCTTTTGGAAAACCTAGAAAATCAGTTACACCAGTGTAACATTAGTTCTAAACAAGAAATTACACTTTATTTAAACATGTTACATCATGTGTAACATAGTCATTTTAGAATAACATTAGTTCTAAATAGGAAATTGCACCTTATTTAAATATGTTACATCAGGTGTAACATAGTCATTTTTGTTACACAGGTGTAACCATCATCTCGCTAAATAAGGTGAAATTTCTTGTTTAGAACTAATGTTACACTAATGTGACTGGTTTTCCAGGTTTTCCAAAAAGGTGAGGTTTTTCATTGAACCCCACCCTATATATATATATATATATATATATATATATATATATAGGGTTAGGTTCAAATGAGAACTTTTTCTTTTGAGAACTTTTTCTTTTGAGAACTTTTGAGAACCAATTTGGGCCACTAATTTTCAAGGGGGGAGCATTCAAATTCATGGGGGGTTTTCCATATATATAAACTAGTGGCTAAGATTAGTTCTTTTTAGTTCTCAAACCCAATTAGTTCTCAAATGATCCTCTCCCTATATATATATATATATATATATATATATATATATATATATATATATATATATATAAAGAATGTGTTTTCACATTAATAATTAAGTGAAACACAATTAAGACTGTGTTTGGCGCACTAGCTGAAAAACTAGTTGCTAAATGATAAACTATAAGCTAGCTGATAAAAATAACGTTTGGTAAAACAAACTGATAAACTAGCTGAAAAATATAAAATGACATAAACCTACATGTATATAAATAAATTAAAATTTCAGAACAAAGGATAATTTCATATATATTATAAATATTGAAAATATCATATACACCCAGTCAAAATAAAAAATATCATATGTACCCAATTTAAATGAACTTTTTCTTATTGACCATCATACCCTTATGTCACACCTTCCCCCGCCTCCCCCTGCCAGGGACAGGGAGAGTGAGTGTGGGACGGTTGCCTGTATCAGTATCTCGCGGGAGCTTCAGATTAAGTCAGAGTGCACAACATATAACCAACAAACACAGACAACATTTCACCAACATACACAATAGATATAAACGGTGGAATAAAGTGTCTAACTCGGTCCCAGGTTAACTCTAAGACAATCCAACAAAACATAGAGAATACAAAAAAGGAGTAATAACGAACTTAGGCTGTGAAGCCTACCAACTGTCCCCAAACTACCGTTCTCAATATCCCCTGTCCCAATCGCCAACTAATTACCTGCAATATGAACTAAAACATGTCAACAACAAAAGTTGTTGGTGAGCCTCAACTAGTCACTCCAAACGAATTTATTTAACTCATTCTCAGATATACATATGCCTGTTGTGAATCCTGGATCCTACCTAAGGTCATAACTCAATCCAGACAACACAGGCGTGTGCCCCTGTATCTCCTCCATGTCTACAACATATATGACATACAATCATACCATCGTAATCTAACACTAGGTATCGCGTGGGTATGAGCCAGTACTGACTCTTATACAGCTGTAAGGTTCCAATATATGCCTCACGGCCACGACTGAAGAACCTTAATGACTCAAGTAATATCCCCTTGAATGAATATTACCCAAGAGTAACTAACCACGCAATTCACAAAAATAACTGTAAAAACTAACATAGCATATTGAGAATAAATAATTTAAAACAATTCATATGTAGCCCCGAAACATAAGTTAAAATTGTCACACCATGCAAATATGTGTCGGGGGTGAAACGGATGTATCCCAGTCAAGGTTACGGAACACACGCTAGATGGTTCAACAACTAGAGCCGTTTGGATTGTTATAGTTTGATTGGAGTAAAATGGAGTTTTCTATATCATTACGCAGCGGCTATTAACCATACTCCATTCTTAAGCAAAAGATCCTAAGAGATATGCAGGTCCAGGCAGAAGCAAGCATGAAAGTTCAAACACCTGAGAATTCATATAGAAAAAACAGGTCAAAAAATAAATTGTTGGTGAGTTTCACAGATTTATAGTTTGCATGCAGTAAAAGATTTAGTAAAAGCC
Source organism: Deinandra increscens subsp. villosa (assembly GCA_039602395.1). NCBI lineage: Eukaryota > Viridiplantae > Streptophyta > Magnoliopsida > Asterales > Asteraceae > Deinandra > Deinandra increscens. Next base: position 30,173,931 of record JBCNJP010000014.1, on the reverse strand, counting down.
AGGGTGAAAACAGTTTATGCTACTCGTTGACAATGTCAGATAAGACTTGTTGAAATGTTACCATGTACCCTGAATACCGAAACTGACTGACTACCCACTCTTGCTATCTTTTGTCCAGTTGATACCGCAACAACAAGGCATAATAGTTTGTACCCTCGTTGGTTACCCACCGACTTTTTAACTACAGCTGGGCTTTGCTGAAACAAATAAATGGGACTGGGGCAGCGCTACTCTTGGTTTGCTGATTGGGCCGGCACTAGCTTCTTCTGCTTGGGCTGCGCTAATATCAAAGGGAATTGGGATGACGGACAAATTGAAGGAATTGAGAATTAGAATTCTCATTTGGCGGCTGTGACTTCTTTACATCATTTAATTTGATTTTTTTTTAATACTTAAACCTTTTAAATATTGTTAAAATCTTTTTTTTCTTTTTCTTCGAAACCGCATCGAGTGGTCGGTCTTTCTTCAAGTTCCATCACGAACCATCAACCACCTAAAATTCAACAAATAAACACCACAATAAATATTACATTATAGTAATTATCCTATATAAACATAAGACAACTTATGGTACCATCTCTAAAACATAGTGTACAAGCTTTCAAAGCATGAGTTGTATCAGAAATAATGCAGTGTGTACAACTTTTCTATGCATCATCCCAAAAGGCCTATGGTACATGTTTTGAAGCTGTTGGTACAACCGGCCAAAGAAGAAACTGACCGAGGGAAACGAAATAATGGAAAGAAAAATAACTCGGTCCCACATATAACCCTCTTTTTAGTTTTTTCTTCGCCTGGGCCCCCATAAATCTTTAAGTCCACCTAAAATCTTTCAGTTCATTCAAACACCGGATTCTCCGGGAGAGGTGTGCCTGCGCCGTGAACAGCACCGCAAGGACGATGTGAGCTAAAATTGTGTGGCTCTCTTTGATTGCGTGATCTCTCTCCGTATATCTTCGCTTGCGTGAAATCCGAATCAAATATCATCTCAGTTAGTGAAAGACAAAGACGATCCCTGCCCCTCTCTCGCCATCGCCGTCGGCTACCCTCCACCGTCAGGTTACACAGTCATCACCGCTTCCACAAATCGCTACCATAACTGTCATGCGGCATCAATATCGCCATTCTTGAGAGGGTTTTCAATTGAATGATGGGTTATGCAATACTTTTGTGGTTGTTTGCAATCCTTGGAGCCACCATTGATCGCGTCACTCTTTTCCCTTTCTACCCTCACACTTTGTTCGCAATCCTTCGAGGTTAACCCAAATTCCTTTTTCAAATGTTATTTTCACATGTATTTGTAGATTTGTAGGATGAAAGATTTTTTTTATGTGGATTTATGGTTTGTATTGTTGTGATTTATGGATGAATGTTGTTCTACTATCATATCTGGATTTTGAATCGGGAAATCTGGATGTTTTTGGGGCCAGTTTTGGAGCGACAGTTCCTCTTAACATATCTTCATTCTTCTTCAGGACGTAGGCTAGGCTGATTTGATGATCAAAACCCAGAATTAGGGTCCCAAAGCAACGAGTTTTTACCTCTAAGGTTCAGAATCATGAACAATGACCGGGAGTACTCGGAATCGTTCATGTATTGATAGGTAATCTCATCTTTCTGTTTTCTTTTGTGCTTATTTTATTTATTCGCTTATTTGATATCAAACAATTTGTTGTACAGCTATAGGTTCACATTCAAAAGCCTGTGGTGGGTTCTTCCTAATTTAGTCCTTTTAATCTTTAGAACTCCCCATCGTGGTTAGAGGTAATACTTTTTTCTATACGCTTGATGTTTATGTTTGTTTAATTTTAGAGAACCTCATTCATTTTCGAGGTGTTATGTTAGTATTTTAGATCGATTTACTTATGATGTTGTTTCTGAAGATGTTATGGTTCATGTTTGTGTTACATGTTTCCTATAGTTCCATGATTAATTGGTATGTTTATTATATATCTATTTCTTGAATCTTTGGTTAACTCACAGGTGGGTTTTATTTGCCTGTTTTTATGGTTTTGTTGTGTGTGGACGTGCAGTGTGGGTGTTTTTGATTGTGTTGTGTGGAGGTGCATTGTGGGTGTTTTGGGTTGTGTTTGTTAACAGCTTTGTTACATGTGTATATGTTGTTCGTTGTAATGGATGTCTGAACTTCCGTACTCATACGATCGTCTTCATCTTCGTCCCTAAGTTAGCTCCCAGATGATTTGCTTATAGGTATATGTTTTTAGTCAGTATTTGTTGTTGGTGGATCCTTCAAGGTTTGGATGATATATTTCGTTTCATGGTTAACATTTGTTGTTATTGCATTCTCATTATGTGATTTCTGTTTTGTGGGTTTCGAGAAGTAAATCCTAATTTCGTGTTTATCTTTCAGTGCGTGTGTGTATGCGTTTGATGTGCTTTGATTGTTCATATCGGGTTTAAAAGTGTGATTAGGGCTTGGAATGTGTTTTTGTTATGGTCCTTCTTTGATGGAGTTGTTCGCCAGTACACTGTAGAAGCATGGTTATAGTGTACGTTGATTGATGATTGCTATCCATATATACTCGATTCATTAGTCTCAAATCTTTGGGAAATCATTCACCACGCTCCATTTTCTAAACGATTTGGTAAGTTTTCTTTCTATTTCTTCCTGGGTTTTCTGGGCTTAATTTGCATGTTTGTCTCACGGATAGTGTGTTGCTTTGCTTAATTTGTTTTCGGTTGATTCTGCTGTTACTGATGACTAATTGGTTACTGTTTTCTGTTGATTGACTTTTACTTTATCATTGTTGTTTGTTAAATTTGGTAGTTTCAGTATGTTTCTTTGTTTTACTTTGTTAAAAGATGTTTAGTCTGTTTGAACACGAGCATAATTTTGTCCTTCATATTTTTCTATTTTAGGGGTATTTTTCAAGAGATCTGTTGTGTTTGATGTTTAGTTATAAAAGGGAGGAGATGCTGGTCCTTAAAAGATGTTTTGTTTGTTTGAACATGAGCCAAATTTGGTCATTGAATTTTTTTTATTTTATTTCAACAGGTACGCTGTGTTTGATAGTTTTGTTATATTTTTGAAGGGGTATATTGTGTTTGGTTTTGAATTTGGTCAATATTTGGTTTAGATTTTTGTCTGTGTTTGTTTTGATTTTGTTTTTTTGTTTGTGTTTGGTTTTGAAGATGTTTACATTGTTTGAACATTATATAGGAGAATGTGTGTGGTATTTGGTTTTGATTTATAAAAAGGACCATTGTTTTGTTTGAACAAGTCTGTGTTGTTTGCTTAGACGTACAAATTGTTTCTTTCAATATAAAAAGGAACAAAATATGCTCATTCAAAGTTTTTGGGTTTTCTTCAACAGCTATGTTGTCTTTGGTTTTGATTTTTGTTTGTGTTTTGTTTTAATTTTTTTTTGTGTGTTTGATTTTGATCTTTGTTTGAACAAGTATGTTGTGTTTGTTCTTGGTGGTTATCAATAGGGTGTCTGTATAAGGCAACCGTTAAAAAAATAAATTACTTGGTATAAATATGGTCCCTGTTTTTGCTGTTTTTGCAAGTTCTTGTTATTGCTGTTTGTCTCACAGGTTGTAAGTTTGAAGGTATGGTGTATTGTTTGTCCCTTTTGAGTGTTACTTCTTCCTATGCTTGATTCTATATTTGCCTGTGCAGGTTGTGTTGGATCAATGCACGGACCCATTGTAGATGCCTGGTCGGTTTTTAGTTTGGATGTTCATATCTTTAATGTTTGCAGAAATGACCCTTTTAATTTCATGTTATATATTGTTCAATTGTTGCTCTTAGTTCTTGCTCACCAACCGTTTGTAGAAATGCCCTTACTTACCCTTCAACTGTTTTGTTTTTCTTTCTCAGGAACCAATTTGAGTGGCAGTTGTTTCATCTGAGGTAAATTATGTGCTTTTATTTTGTGCGTATTAACATTTATATGGGGCAGATTTCATTGTTTTAGCATTTAGACACTCAGATTTTGAAAGAAGAAATATATGTAAACGTATATAGGTCTCTTTGTTTAAGAAAAAGGTAACAAAATTAAACTACAAAGAGTCCTGGTGGCTGGTCAGTGGTTATGAAAACTGGGTCAGTGTTCAGGAGCTTTGAAATATATGTATAAATTTCACATGGTTTTTAAAGGCTTTTGATGTCATCATTCATGCATACGTTATTGTTTTTATTATCTTGAATCCCTCCATTTATGTTGAGTTAGTTTCTGATTTGGTTTTGCTTTTTGTTTCTTGATGGCCTTGAATCACAGGTTTCTTGGTGAAAATTTTGCATACACTTGATTAAGTGTTATTTCTGTGCAGGTCTGCTAATGGACCTCTGTGGCGTTTCTGTACCATTCTCAATAAAGTACAGATTGTAAGATCTGTTCATTATCATTGATTCTGTGTTTGGTTTGTTTATGTGTTTATAAAGGTTTTTGGAACAGTTCTTTCTACCATATGTTTTCACGGACATTGAGTTTTGGGTACAACTGGTTTACTTACAAATGGGTGGAATAGGATTGTGTTTTAGGAATTTATCTCAAACATATCAGACGGGTTGTGTTTAGGACTTTCATAACCATTTTATCCAAATAATTTTATTAATGTTTTCATAAAAAGTGGTTGTTTCATGGGATGTGCAAAGGGCAGAGGGTTGTTTTAAAGGCTGCAAATGGTTATTTTTATTGCATAATTGGATCTTTTTTAAGTAATTTCTAATGTGTAAGATATTTGCATAAAAACCAAACAATACATATGTCCTTAAAACAACTTCCTGAGTTCTTTAATACTAATTCAAATGTCATTATATGAATTATAATTTGCCTTTTCAACTACAGGTCGGTGTTGATTGATTTCGCATGAATGAGCAAGGTTAACTGACAACCATGAACGTAAGGGGTACCTTTTACCTATGCCAACAATTTTCTTCATTTAAGAAAATCAGATACTTGGAGTAACCGGCATGACTATACAGGTACCAACAAATTAGTTTTTGAAAAGACCCAAAAATTAACTAAACCTAGGCTTTATATATATATATTTTTTTTGCAAAATACTTGAACCATGGTTACATACCGATAAGATTTAGGTACATGATTATGTTTTTTTTTTTGTTTATATTTTTGAGTGGCGTTTAGTTTATGTATTCTCCAAGTTCTACAAGTTTTACTTTATACATGTTTCTCTTAAGTTTATATTTATAGGTTTGGGTCTTTTTGACTTTAAAAGTCAACTGTTTTAGTTTATGTTGTGTGATTTCAAGTGACACAAAATGGTCATACAATGGTTTTGACTTTCATGGTCATAGAAACATTACAAACCATTGCTTCATTATATATGGCCTATGCAAACACTAGATTGAGATTGGGATTAAAGGTTTGAATTATTCAGATTGGACTATTAGAAGTCAAACGTGGGATTGTCAATTCTATATCATTTCAACTCATCTCACTGTATTGACATTGGGATTAAAAGCTATAATTTCTCCAACTGGACTTTAAATAGTCAACTACAAAACCATAGTTTGTGCTAAGCGCTATGCACATTGATTCAAGATACATAATTCCAAATACATAACATTAAATTATTACATTACAATGGCATCTAAAGATATAAAAACCAAATCCAAGTGAGTGATAATTTCCTTTTCAGATTCTTTTGCCCTCCAACGATTTGTTCAACCTACCAAACAATTTTTATACCTGCTACATCATAAAACAAATATGGTTAGCTTCTTCATAGTCTTCGCTTATGTAGCTCACGAAACGGGGCAACTCCGCGGCGAAGCGCGGGTCGCCCCACTTGTCTAGATTCAAAACACAATTTAAATGTGAAAATTATATATTTCTCAAATATTAATCAACAACCCACTTAAAAAAAACAATAATTCAAATATTAAACAATTAAGCACCAAATTTGATATTTTAAAATTTAAAAGGCATTTAAATGAGGGAATTTATTTATTTATTTATTTATAAACAAGATGCTATGCATCACCTACGATTCTGAAATTATAGTGTTACATTAATTGGATATCAACATCTTCTGTTAACCCGTTTCATGGCTTTAACCGAATCATCATAACTTTCAAAGTTAAGGCAATACAAACTTTTATAAACTGAACCGGGTAATAATCTGAGTAACATTTTTCTATTTACCCCTTTAACATACTACTGATTCTGATGTAATAATTCTGATAAGTTTGCAAATTGGGTATGAATACGGGCAAATTCAACTTACGTGATACGGCCGTATTCATATGTTATGAATACTGACTTTCTTGCTACATGTAATACGGCATGTCCTAAGAATACTGTTGCAGTAGGATACTTGAATACGGCCGTATTACCTTAACTTCATACGGGCGTATTCAAGTTGTTCATACTTTTAATATGAATACGACCGTAATGACTTATATGCCATACTGTAACATCCCAAAACCCGTTTAAATTAAAAATATTAATTTATTTCAGCTTCGTAGAATTATTGGGTCGGGTGTTTTAAATAATAACCCAATATAAATGGTTGAGATAATGTTAGCTAGTAAAAGTTTACGTAGCTAATAAATAATCATGAAAATTTAAGGGGTTAAGTTGTAAATTTAGACTTGTAGCATGATTTATAAAATTATGCTTAATTGAGGGACTAGAATGGAATTTCTGGGAATAAAAAAAGATCTGGGAACTTCCCAGACAGAAGTTGCGACCAGAGATGGAGAAAAGAGGAGCTAGGGTTCTAATTAAGATTCTAGTGATTCAAGGCCAAATTGTGGAGGAACTTCTTAAAGGATTCGAAATTGGGGCTAAGGAACCCTCATACTATGCGGATTCCACTTTAATTACGGTTTTAACCATCAAGTAAGTTCACCTTCATGAGTTATAGTGTATAAGCTTCTTAATTATGATGTCTAAGAATGAGGTAATTGTTGTATACGATATTTTTACCTAGATGCTGTGCAAAAACTAGGTTGCATGCTAGTAGGAATGTGATTGTAGTGGAAATTGAGATGGAGTTTAGCCATTTCTTGAAAATCAAAATTTATGTTGTATGTGGAGTTGAGTTGCTTAATTTGACAATGAGAACAGTTGTTTATGTGCTATAAGTTGTTTATATGGCATCAAGTAGTGATTTAGTATGCAAGTATACAAAGATTGGTAATATAGCATGTCTTAATCAAATGCGAAGGATTAAGTGTTTTGGATGCACGCCACGTGTTTGATAAAATCTTAAGAGAATGTGGAAGTTGAAATTTTGCGAATTCTACTAGATTAGTTATGTGGTGAAATGCTTGGATGTCATGGTTAGTTATGTTATGAATTGCTAATCTAACAACCAAGCATATTATAGGTGATCGAGGTGGGAGCTCAGGTAATTGAAGAAAAAGCGAATTAAAGCTCAAAGGTAACACATAGTTGTTTTCGTTATGTTGTAATTACGTTGTGGCTAAATTTCATATTGCAAAAATAAGTAGTAGCCAATTTTGGATATAAAGGTTGCTATGGTGTGAACTACACACCATAATGTGAACTATATCGTAGTAAGAATTGTTGACCCGTTTAGGTAGTTGAAATTGTTGAAGTAGTGATTCATATTTACACCTTCGGGTGATGTTGCAAGTTTGGGCTCTTAAATCGCAAGAAACACCTCCGGGTGAAGTCGAAGCAATTGGTTTTAGCCATTGCATATATTATGTTGAATAAAAGAATGTGGAATAGGGTTTTAATGTTCCTATTCAAGTATGTGAGTTATAGTTACCCTAGTATGATAATAAATGTTGTAGAATTACTTGCTTGTACTTTATTGTGTATATGTTGATAATTGGATGTGATTAGAATCCTATAGACCTTAATCAAATAAGTTGATAAAGTTGTATCTTGTTGTATTATGTTGATAACAAGTGGGTCGACCCGCGCTTCGCCGCGGAGGCCGACCCATTTGCAAAGTCTAATACGAACACATGACCGATTTCAAGTACATCGTAATACCAATGAAATACCTAAACCATAGAAGAACCGGTTATGAATGGGAAGCCTTGACCAGATAGCTTTTGACTTTTGTCTCAAGTAGCCCTACAAATGCCATAAGAAAAACAATGTTATACCTACCAATTGAAGCCCAATTCCGCCCAAGCAAATCAAAACTATAAAAAAGCTGAAAAAATGAAAAACGAACATAATAAATATTAGACAATAAATCACACATTTACCATTAGTTTGAGAGGAAGCACACAAAACTCTTAAAGAGCAGACCAATCTCAACATACACACATTTACCCAATTAATTACTGTACACACATTTAACAGGTTAATTACCTCAATGGCTTATCTGTACCCGTGGTCTCTAAGATCCTCCAAATATCTTTTGAAACCAACCAAAAAATCTGCATCTGTAAAGTTGTAAGAGGAGACAAAGAAAACCATCAAAAACCATATCAAATATAAAAGAAACAAATGAGACATTTTGACAAACGTGTGGCAGACATAACTTTAGAACTACAAAACAAATACACAAATTAAATATTAACAAATAGTCAAATTGTCAAACTGTGAAAAACCTGATCTTTAAGCCACAACTTTTTTTGACAGTTTTTGTTAAGCCACAACCTCATCAATTCTACTACTTGAACTACTATAACATTAGATGCAACTCAAGTTTTCTATCATCAAATCAATCCTTACACCAAGGATTTTGAACAACAAAACATATTGTTTTGGATCTAATTTTCCTTGACCCATTCCCCACATAAGCATGAAGAGTTTTAGGCTCATTAGCCAAAGTTTTGCAAGAGCATTTAACCAAACTATCAACTATATCATTTAAGTATACTTTTTAGGTAGAAAAATAAGCATAATTTTTTAGTTTAACTGCCCACCACTCAAACGGAATATGCACCCAACCAACAAACCCCTGGTGAAATTGAACAGGGATGGTACATTTCCATTTAAGTAGAAGTCATTATGGGGTGCTTGGTTTTGTATTTGGGAACTCACTGTTTGATTTATTGAGATCTAAAGTAGCAATAATATATTCTTTATGTGGAGATAAACAGTCAACATCCACAAAACTTATTATCTACGAATAAAATATAATTATGTATATACCTCATGTTTTAACCTATTTTGAGAACTATTTGATTACAGCTAAATATTAGTTAGTTATCAGTTTATCACATAATCCACCTTGAGAAAACATCCATTCACCCCTAAATGGCCTAAAGTTGAAGCATAAGTAGAACTGATATGCTTCCCAAATTGTAATTAGCAGTGGTCTAGAAGACCATTTTGTGACCATATAAGCTGATATGCTTAAACTCACCTAGACAGAAGATCAACCGAACACTTGCAAACTTTTAACCTGCAACAAAAGAGGCAAATATGAAAATTCAAAAAAACAAACCAAACATATCTCAATGAAGGAATCTCTTGTAAACAAAATTTAACATTAGAATTAATCATACGAATGACAATTGTTATCTTATTGTCTTGATTATCCTATAATTGGCCACAAATTTAGAAGAAATCAGTTGACTTTTTATTAGACTTGCTCATGGAACTGTACGAATTTTGAATTTTGAAATGGGATAATTTAGAAGGAAAAAAAACCCCTGATTAGTTTCATACATAATAGCTCGATGTTTTTATAACATGCTTCATCAATAGCAACAGAATTATCTCTACATGTCACTTCCTGATCCAAACCCCATGATTAGTTTCATACAAAAAATAAGCAAGATAAGTTATGATTTCTACCAACCAAAGAAATATTATGTATGAAACTAATCAGGGTTTTTTTTATGGGAGTTTCTAATGGTTTCAGAACATGTCCCATGTTGATTGATTTATGGGAGTTTCTAATGGTTTCAAAACAGACTATAACCAACTTTAAATATGATGGAGTATGATATTGACCCAATTAAATTTGATGGTTTCTTAGCATTTAGTGTGAGACCATATGAGAAATTGGCCTAGTTAAGAAAATGATCAACATACTCATATGCTTGAACAATGGCTATACAAATCACCTGGTTCAAGTATATAGAATGGAATAAAATCAGAATTATCACTCAATTGTAAATATTGATCCCGATTGTTAGTTTAGATGATCCAATTCAATAGGCTAAACTGCAAACTACCAATAAAAACTTACCAAGCTAAAGTCTAAAAGCAACAATCTAAACAAAGAGGCTAAACTGCAAACTACCAATAAAAACTTACCAAGTTAAATACAATTACAAAGGAACAAACCTGCACGGATATTTTTTTCATCTAAAAGTACGATAACGATCCAGAAGATTATGTGTTAAGCAAAAGTGATATAAACATTTTAGATAGACCATCATACAATTTATATGGCCAATATAGATGTTTTCAATAGGAAGATTACCTGTGTTGTTATAGAGCCTTGAGCATGATTGTTTCTATTTTCCACAGATCTTTCCTTTTGCCTATTGTTGCAGTCGTTGTGCATCAAGTGTATGTAGCATACCTATGTTCTGAAGTTGCTAATCAATTGGACCGTCTCCAACACTTCCCACAAAAAAACATTCATAATCATCCAACACACATTATGATATCTTCCCATATGTGAAGTTATATATTTAACCTAAACTTTTTTTTCAAATGAATAAAGATAATATGATGATTTCACAAACCTGATCTCTTTTCCTTTCCACATGTTCTCAAGTTACAAATCAATTGGACCGTCACTAACAATTCCTACAAATAACATTTGTAATCATAAAACATACATTATAATATCTTCCCGTATGTAAGATTATATATTTTATCTACAACTCTTAATCAAATTTACTAACAAACAAAAAGATTACCTAACACTTTGATAACCCTTAGAACTATAAAAGTAAACAATCTTGCAGGCTTGCAGCAATCACGGGTTTCTTCGGGTTTTTATTATCTTTTGATATACCCATAAATCTGTTGCTGCAGCAATAAGTATTAACAGTTAGAAGGAAAAATGAACTTTAAAGCATGAGAATATGTATTTGTGATAAAATAGAATATTTTAAAGGGTTATTGGCTTGTATTAATCCCAACTATCACATATTGGCCGATAACACTCCCAACTTTACTCCTTCCACCTGCCACCACGAACTATCACCATATTTTCCTCCATCACTCCCCCGGTTATATTTACTTAACAAAATTGGAACTAAACGCCGGGTAAACTTACAAAACATGGAATTCAAATGGGGTTAAGTAATTCTCGGGTGAGTGATAGAGGAAAATATGATTATAGTTCGTGGTGGCAGATGGAAGGAGTAAAGTTGGGAGTGTTATCGGCCAATACGTGATAGTTGGGATTGATACAAGCCAATAACCCTATTTTAAAACATGAGTATGTATCTATCTACACTTACAATCAGGTTAAATACATTTACTTGTAAGTAGGTAGAGCATTTATTGGTAAAAGATAAATTGACCCGTAAAAGCATGTTCAATAAGTCAGCAAGAGATAAAATAATAAATGATAAATAAAATTGTTAAAACAACTGTGCCAAAACCAATTTTTTTATAAAACACAGTACGACGCCAACTTTCAATCTAAAATATATCCATATGTTTTAAAGTGGAACATAGATTAAGCCAATAGAACTATGTAACGACCATATATGTTTCAAGAACAACAAATAAGCCCTACAACTATAAGTGAAACCTAATGAACACCATATAAACATGTAAAGCAAAAACACAACAAAAATAAACTTAAATAACAGCTAAAACGGATAAGAGTACTACCTTAGCAGACTGTTCTTGATCCCTCAAAGAACCTGCAAGAAAATAAAAAAATGATTGAACTCATAAGTTAAGAAATTACTAAATGCAACAGTAAATAACATATAAAAGAGTTACGTATAAACGGATACAAAAGAACAAATAATGGATAACTGGTAAGTCAGTTGTGGCTTTATTAACATCATTTCAGCCATTAGCTCATTGACAAATACCTACGTTAATGTGTTTCATTAGCTTTCCTCTTTAGCAAATGCATTTGACACATAAAGCAATATATTGTCACCACGACTCAGTTCCTTACGGGATCATCACAGCCGCAAAATCAAGGCTCAGACCGAAGTCATCATAACCTTAGTAAATGTTGTTCAAAGCATCAGTCACTAAGAACAAAACTATCATTTATAACCTCTATATAATAATTACAGTTTTGCTACTAACAGCAATAAAATTTAGAAGTACCAAACAACATTAAATTCATATAAGAACCCACAACTCATGTATCAATTCTAAAAGGAAAAATTAAGCTGGACCAGATACATGAGAAACATGTATGTGAGAGACTCAAACATAATTAAAGTTTTAAGGAGCCATAAAATTCAGATTGACCACACCAGTCAACAATAACAACCGCACAACATAAACCTAACACAAAATGTCTTAACAAAGAAGAAGCCTAACCTGTGAAACTCAAATAACGTTGCAGCAAAGACATAGAGAGACTATACCTGCACATGAAAAGATATTATCAGGAAGTAAAAACGATATTGGACTGCCAAACTTTAACCAAACCTTAAATATGCAGCTATAAAAAATGAAAGACATTAACTCCTTTGCATTCCCTAAATCAAGACATTACCTTCATGTAGGTTGTAACATGCCGATTGAAAGCAATTACTTCCAGAATAGAGTAATATTCCCAAAAAACCCTAGAAATACACAAAGATGGGTTTTGCTTTAGCATGAAGTCGACTGATTCACAACCATAGTAGATTATCAATCCAAACTAATAATGGCAGAGGAATTTACCAAAACACTTGTACTCGAAGAAGAACAACAACGAAGGTTACGAATTCGAGTAAAATTAGGGAACAATCGTACTAAACGAAGATTCAATTGACCTCTGAATAACCAGAAAACGAAAATATTAGTAACGATAAGTAGCAAATCAAACCAAATCGAAGAAAAATTCAGTTAAAGACTTAAAGTGAGGTCCTAAACCCGAACCCTAAAACCAAGACGAAGATATGCTCCACCGTCAAAGGCCGCCTCCGTTGGTGAAGATCGGGGTGGAGATGAACAGATGAAGATATCCCATTCTTCTTTGCGTGTTGAACTGAAATAGAAAGCCCCTGATTTTCTTTTGCGTGTTGAAATGAAAGAGAAAGCCTCCTGATTTTCTGCTGATATCAAGAGTACGTATCCCTGATTTTGTGGTGATGTGAATTAACGACGTTAAAAATTCTGTAGAATAAGGGTTAAAAAACTATCCATAAACTTGTATGGTATAGAAATCTTGGGCTTTGAAACCTGTAGCAAGTGTGCATTATTTACTTGTATAAAATGCTTTAAGAGTTTGTACACCAAGTTGTATTATGTTAATATAGGGTAATTGTTGTGAATTAGGACCCTATGGGCCCTAATCAAGTAAGTTGAGGAAAGTTTACTTTATGGCGTTTTATGGTGAAATTAGAACGTGGTTTAGGATCTTAAAGACCCTAACAAGAAAGTCGATAAAAGATTGGCCCTATAGTAAGATTGGTGTTAGCAGGTCAACCGGGTCAAGAGAAGTTGAATTAATCGACATGTGGGGAAGTATGAAAGTTGTGTTTACTACTTTTGTCTTATAAACAAAGAGGAAAGTATGTTTTTACTTGCATAAGTTGTGTGTTAAACTAGTAGTCATGAGTTGAACTTAAATGTTGAGATTTCACAAAATGGGTCAACGGGTTGGGAGAATGGTAAATTGTTGGCTAACTTCTAAATGAGGTAGATCGATCCTCACGACTGAATCGTATGTCTATAAGATGGTTTTTGATGATTAAAAAGGGCTTTCAGGTTGACCCAAGCTTTAGTTGTAAAACATATATACCAAGTTTTAGAGGTGATCATTGGCCTTAATGGGTTAATGGGTTAATGGGTTAATGGGTTGGTTTATTTCATGTAAATTGATGATATACATCCGCAAAATCTTTGGTGGTAATCGGATCATGTGAATTCTATGTAATGGGGTCATTGTGGTCATCTTACAATCAAGGGAAAATGGAAAACTTAAGTTATTGAAAAACCTGGGAATTCAGAAAAATTACAAAAATCTGACTAAGTATAAAACAGGGCAGAATCCAGTTTGGGCCTTGGAAATTTCGTTCCAGGCGTATCGCCTGGAACAAAAGAAGTTCCAAGCAATACGCTTGGGACGTCGCAGTACGCCAAAGACTCCCTCACAATATGCGAGGGGTAGTTCCAGATGAATTCTTTATTTTTGTTGTGTTAATGCACTTCTATTCACTTGTTGATGCTATAAGTGCTATATGATATCACAATGACTAACGTGTTACTGGTCTTGTGATAGGTAATGATCCGAGAGGGCCGAGTAGGTGATCAAGCCAACCTTTTGAAGAACCGAACATCCATGAAGAAGTTTTTGTTGCAATGATTTAATGTCGATAACCATGCTTGTTGAATAATACTCTATGTGAGATTTAATGACACATATAACCTCATATTTTTGGGACGTCACCCCATGGGGTGACACTTTTGTGTTAAAACATATAAAAATTATAATTGGGTTCTGGGATTTAAGGAAAAGTATGTTCTAAATGTTGTTTAAAGTTGTGGGTGTTACACATACGGTCGTATTCATGCATTTCTTCCCCTTTTTGGCCATCCGACCCGCGATACGGTCGTATAACCCTTAGTGGATACGGTCGTATTGCCCAGAACAGAATGCATACTTGGTCATTTCTTTGATTTTACTTGATTTTAGGTACTGATTTGATTACCAAAACTCTTGTAATCATTTACTAAGTAATTTAGACTATCCATTACATTCAAAAACATCCATTAATCCATTCCAATGACCAAGAATAGAATATGTATACATTTTCATAAAATCTATCAAACTTAGAATCTAACCTCTTGTGGATGATTCTCTTGGTTCCTAGGCTTCCAGATTGACTTCCTGATGATCCTAATTCTTCCAGATTGCCTCTGCATGTGATAATCAAGACTCAATTTGCAAACTTTCCAAATTTTGTATCTTTGTACATGCATGTGCAAATTATGTTAATACCTTGCTTTAACTCATCCTTTGAAACAATTCACGGTTCCCTGATGATTCTCACACTCTTTCTAAACCAGAATTCAAGCTTATATCAGTTCATTATTCTAAACATTCATTAAAAACTTGAATAGAATGTGATTAGGAGACACCATAAGATTTGTGCATATGATTCTTGTTTCCTGGCTCCCACAGACCTCTGGAACTCTTTCTGGTCGACCAAGAGCATAAAGGTGTGTGTGTTATAGAAGTGGACAGCAGAATATGGCAAAAAATGGGTCATTATTTGGTTATATTGCCTTGACTCGATACGGGCGTATCGCCTTTGTGCGATACGGTTGTATCGCGTTGTCGAGTATCCGGATTCTGAGCCGACCCACGCGTATTCCAACTAAGCAACACCGTGATACAACCGTATTACCTTTATGTGATACGGTCGTATTGGCCAAAAATCTTAAAACTTTGAGATTTTTCCTTGTAGTAATTCTCGAGCCGATCTGGTTTTACCAGTATTGTTACATTCTCCTCCCCCCCCCCCCCTAACTAAATTCCGTCCCAAAATTCTTTTATCGTTCGAATAGCTGGGGGTACTTCCTTCTCATATCCTCTTCTGATTCCCAGGTTATTTCTGGACCACGTCGTGCATTCCATTTAACTTTAACCATAGGAATCCGTTTCCTCCGCAACTTCCTCACTATTCTTTCCGTTATCTCAATGGGTTGTTCAGTGAAATGAAGTTTCGCGTCTACCCGAATTTCTCTCAACGGGGTTATCAATGTCTCATCAGCTAAGCATTTTCGCAGATTCAAAACATGTGAATTCCACTAAGTTCTACGGGTAATTCTAACTTGTAAGAAACACTTCCAGTTGTTTCAAGAATTTTAAATGGACCAATAACTTTCATCGTTTTTCCAAATCGGATGACTCATTTCCAAGGAGATACTTTTAACATCACATTGTCTCATTTCTTAAACGTTAAAGGTTTTCGACGCTTGTCAACATAGCTCTTTTAAATAAAGAAGAAAGAGTGGGAAACATTTAAATAAAGAAGAAAGAGCGAAAAAAAACTAAATATATAAACCAAAAGGTTAACAAAAATGAGTAAAAAATAATTTATGGGACAAATAAGAGTTAAATCCGCAATAATCAAGGCTCAAACCCGGGTTTCAAAAGTTGAAAACAAAAGTTTTGTCAGCTAAACCGAAGGAGAATTCATGTATTACCTTAACCTCATAAAAATTTAACAGAACACATTTGAGAAAAAGGCTTGAAAGTTGAAAATATACACCATGTAGAAATTGAACTCGGGTTCTTTTGAGGCAAACAAAGGACATCAACCACTATGCTAGAATGTAAGTTGTTATTTTTATCGCTATGAAAACTATTTGATATTAAAAACGTTTTGGAAAAAATTTGTGATAGATAGGTCGGAGTCGAACTCTAAGTCTCAACACAACAAAGTAACCTGAACTTTTTCTGCTGAAGAGACTATAAAGTACCCAATTTTAATACAGATTTCGTAAATTAAAAGGTCCTAAATTTTAACAAAGTAACCAAGTGAAGTGATATTCTGAAGCAATGGCAAGTCTGAACCACATAGATAAGACCAATACTAGCTATAAAGATAAGGCTTAGATAAGGCCTCAACACTCTCATCCATCAGATGGATTCACCCACCTCATCCGACCGTCACTTAGATATCTCTCCAAACTCTATCTATATTATATGCACCCACCACCAACTAACTCCATCATATCATACCTCAACAAACCACACAAACGGAGGAAAGGAATTAGCTAGCTAGCTAGCTATAGCGGTCATCGATCGATCGATCATGGCAGCATCACCGGCAGCCGCGACGTCTTCCTTCATCGGCACCCGCCTCCCAGCAGCTGAGTCGTTGCATTCCGGGGGTCGAGTCACCGCCCGCTTTCCTTTCGGAATTGGAGGAGGAGGAAAGAAGAAAGCAGCAGCTAAAAAGGCTTCGAAAGTCGTAACTTCAGACAGGCCGTTGTGGTACCCCGGGGCGAAAGCCCCCGAGTACCTGGACGGAAGCCTAGTCGGAGACTATGGGTTCGACCCGTTTGGTCTTGGTAAGCCCGCAGAGTACCTGCAGTATGATTTCGACTCGCTGGACCAGAACCTGGCTAAGAACCTGGCTGGAGACGTGATCGGGACCAGGTTCGAGAGCGACGACGTAAACTCCACCCCCTTCCAACCCTACACCGAGGTCTTCGGCCTCCAGAGATTTCGGGAGTGCGAGCTGATCCACGGTAGATGGGCTATGCTGGCTACACTTGGCGCCCTCACTGTGGAATCCGTCACCGGTGTCACATGGCAAGATGCTGGAAAGGTACCATGCCTAGCTACCTAGCTAGCTAGCTAGTTTTATATATATATGATAATACGTACATTGATTTTAAAGAAAATACTTACTAATAATATATAATTACTACTAGGTGGAGCTAATTGATGGATCGTCTTACTTTGGGCAACCGTTGCCGTTCAGCATCACCAGTTTGATATGGATTGAGGTGTTGGTGATCGGGTACATTGAGTTTCAAAGGAACGCGGAACTTGACCCGGAGAAAAGAATCTACCCGGGCGGTCCCTTCGACCCCTTGAATCTGGCAGCAGACCCTGAAAAGAAAGCCGTCCTCCAGCTAGCAGAGATCAAGCATGCCCGTCTTGCTATGGTCGCCTTTCTTGGCTTTGCCGTCCAGGCTGCCGCCACCGGAAAGGGTCCACTCAACAACTGGGTCACCCATTTGAGTGACCCGCTTCACACTACCATTCTTGATACCTTTGGCTTCTTTTCTTGATCGAATCTATTCTGTTGTTACTATTACTTAATGTATAATGTATGTTGTTATTATTACCCATCTATATATGCATGCATGTGTTAATTTGAACCATGTAATAATTTAATTAAGTTTGTAACATTCGATCGATCGAGTACTATTGATGCCCGCCCGGACCCTTTTAGTTCACGGCAATTTAGAATATTATATATGCCAAAACTTATATGTATTTTATTATGTCTTTAATTCAATCTTCAAGACAATGGCATGACTATCTCTCTAACTGATTTATATGGTAATTTTTTTTATGTCAGTCTCCTTTAATTCAAACAAATGTATGCATTTTATATATGCTAAACATTGTTGGAAGCTGGACTAGACATCAAGAAACTACATATGTTTGATTGTATGTATGTATGTATGTGACAATAAATATCTTATGATAGGTCGATTAGGTGTTTAGATAAAGGTAGTTGTTGGCGGTTAAATACGCCTCAAATTTAGTTATGTCTGTTGGTTGAATAACTATCAAGCTCTGTACGTATTATCTCATTTGTAAATATCATTGAAAGTTGGTTCGAGCTTTTGTTTCCCTGCTCTCTATAAATTGCAAACAACTCAAAACCATTACCAGATTAAAATGTGACAAGATGACATTAGTGTTTTTGTTGACGTGGCATTTCAGGTGTTTTTTGTTTTGTTTTTTTATTATAACCCATTTTTTAATGTGATGTGCCAACATGAGAGTGAATTTGTAAAAACAGAAAAGACGAGGGGCTATTTATTTAACTTTTAAAAAAAAATTAAAACCCAACCCCACCCAAGCCAACTTCTACCTCTGGCGGCGTTCTCTACCTTCTCTACCGCCCACACCTTCCAAAAATCTTCTTCGATTCACTCAAAATCTCTCGATTCAACCTCCTCACTCGCCTCACATCTAACCTGAACCTCACAATCTCTAAAAAAAATCCGAACAACAAAACCAGACTTCAATACGATCGAATCACGATCAGATGTTTAAAATAAGAAACAGAAATCGCGAACGGAGATTTCAAAAATCCGTTCTCCAGCAATCCGAATAACATCACGATTATCCGATCATCGTTAAGCAGCAACTCTGTGCTTCTAGAAATCAGGACTCAGTTTCAAGTTCTGTCTTCTTTGAGCTTAGGTGTGTTCAACAATGGTGGTTTATTCAAACTCAATCTTTTGTAACAAAAATTGAGTTCATTATACTCGATTTCTGATTATGATTATAAGAAACAATCAAATTTGCCAATCATTGAAAGTCGTCTGTTGCCGTGTTTGTGCTCGATCTTCAATTCGTCACAAAAACATATAAGTATGGAACCCATTTGAATCATATTCCAATTTTGAGAATAATGATGTCTTCAATTTTGTGATTCGATTAGGTTTGAAGATGTTGTGATCGATTAAAGTTTTGATTTGTTATTTCAGTTTGAAGGAGAAATAACAATTTTCATTAAAGATTGATCAAATTCGCCAATCACTGAACCCCGTTTGTTGTCGTGTTTGTGCTTGATCTTCAATTCGCCACAAAAACATATAAGTATGGATCCCATTTGAATCGTATTTCTATTTTGAGCATAATGATGTCTTCAATTTTGTGATTCAATTAGTTTTGAAGATGTTGTGATCAATTAAAGTTTTGGTTTGTTATTTCGGTTTAAAGGAGAAGATCTGGTTTCTATATTACGTCACTGATTACCAGATTTGTTTTAATTCTTTCATTCAGAAACCATTATACTCGATATCCGCAGCCACCGCCCACCGCCGCTCGCCAGAGCGCGTCTGTTGTCGTCGGATGGCCTAGAAACCGCAAGGAAATGTCGCGAGGGAGAGAGATGAACTACTTGTAGGTCAGAAGAGAGAGAGAGAGAGAGAGTAGCGCCACCTCTATTTTTCGCTTGCCTGTGACATGGTCGGAGCGTCGGCCGGAGGGTCATCGTCGGAAAGTCGGCTCCCCTTGGTGGTGGCGGTGGCTTGGGTGGGTGGGTGGGTGGGGTTGGGTCTTAAAAGTTTTTTTTAAGTAACATAAATGACCCCCTCGCTTTTTTTATTTTCATAAATACCCCTCATGTTGCCACATCACATTAAGAAAGGGGTTAGAAATAAACAAAAACAAAAAAAAACACCTGGACAATTTTTCAATGGCAAAATTACAATGATACATGAAGCTTTTTAAAATGAGTTGTAGTGTCTTTGAGACAACCACATTTTTCAATGTTTTTGACAGCTGTAATACTGAGAAACTTTTATAATTAGAGACCGACGTTTAAGACAATAAAAAATCCAAAATTATTATGAATAGTGCTCAGTATGTGTACAACTCGACATTTATATATAATATATAAATAAATGTTTGATCGCTCAGATGGTATCAGAGCGGTGAACGCTCTTGTGGCATGTGAAAAACCTATGGTGGAGAACACCCATGTCGGCGAAGAAGAAACCATCACTACCTAGAAACTTAATGAAGATTCAAGTGATTTGCATTCCTCACCATCGTCTAACCTATGCACCTAGATGGAATCGATACACAACAAAGACACTATTGGCCATTATTGGTCTATGCAATCAAGTTTTCGATTGTGCAAAACAAGAAGACCCTCTCATAGTAAAAGAACCTATGATAAAATAACAGAAGAACCGGTGATAAAATTAACGAGTACCCATTCATGAACCCACGAAGAATTAGATGGTTTCACCCCGTTTGTACACCAAAAGTGGCATGCTCTGGTGACAACAAGAATGAGAAACAGGTATCTTATCGATTTGGAAGACTCCTACACATCAGGCATACGTGATGGCGCAAATCAATCTCCATTAAATCCTACAAACATAACAGATCTATGTGATCAAATGAAAGAAATCTTCGTGAAAGAAAAGAATGCAAACTCTCCATTGGAACCATTCCCAAATTAAAGGAAGTTTGTGATCAATTGCATAGTATGTCCTTTTGCAACGAGGAAGACACTACAAAAAAATATATCGTAAAATGGCATACACAAAGTTGCACAGAAAACCAAAATAGTGTCATTGAAGACCCCTGTAGAAATGTGTAGCACATAAAAAATGTGTCACTACAAATAAGACTGTCATTAAATCCTTTCAATGATAGTTTTTTGTGTGTCACACATTCTTGCAGGATCTTCAGTGACATTTTTCTATGTGCCATAATATTAACTACAATATATATACTACAATATATATACTACAATATATATATATATATATATATATATATATATATATATACTACTTTAGTGACACTTCTTTTGTATTAACTACAAAATAATTATACTACTTTCTATTAATTAAATCGTATATAAAATAAAATTTAAAAACATTTAAAATTATAATATTAAGGAAAATTGGAATAGAATAATCCCAACTTTTGGGTGTTGGCCTATAATAATCTCACTTTTCATTATAACTCATAACGGTCCCAACTTTCATCTAATTTATTTCTAATGGACCCACCGTTAACTTTTTTTAACACCGTTAAGTGTATCCTTACGTGGCATGCTGACATGTATTTTTTTTAATTTATTTTAAATATTTATTCCATGTCATTTCTATATCATAATAACCTTTTATTATTAATTAAAAAAAAATAAAATTTTATCTCTTGTAAAAAAGCCTGGATCAGGTGGTTACAAATATGATGATTCCTCAGCCCTAATTTCACGTTACCAAAACACAAAACTCGTGTTCCAGCCGGCGATCATGGCGGAATCCACAACTTACACCGATTCCGGCAGCATATCTCGGAAAGTAACTTCAATCGCCGCCGGAGAAGCTCACACGCTCGCTCTCACCGGTAATCAAATCGTATCTTCTACTCGCCGCCGGAGAAGCTCACATGCTCGCTCTCACCGGTTCACAGCTCGGTCGCCTTTTTCCCGCCAAAATCGAATTCAATTCCATCGATCGGACCGGAAAGGTCAGAATCGTCGGAGTAGCAACTGGTTGTTATCACAGTCTCGCTCTTTCCGGTAAATTTTATGCTCCTCCCTGTTTTAGAACCCTAAAATTTGCAGTATGCTCTGTTCTGATCATGTCCGTTAAACCGATTAAATTCAGCAATAATTTATCTTAAATCAGAGTTAATCTGACAGATTTGACTGAGTTCAGATCCTAATTTATGATATTATGATATTGTTTCAGATGATGGGTCTGATTTGATTGAGTTTTTGAGTTCGATGAAAATGGTGAAGATAGACTCCCCTAGCGTGGTGCATATCAACGACGCTGTGGATTTGAGTTCGTTTAACCGCTCGTCGGAGATCAATTTCTCCACCGCCGGGAAGGTGTCGCGTACGGTCTCGAACGAGGATACAATTTGGGGAGGGTGAATCTCGATCCAGGCTTTTTTAGGAGATAAAACTTGATTTTTTTTAATTAATAATAAAAAGTTAATATGACATGGAATAAATATTTAAAACAAATTAAAAAAATACATGTCAGCATGCCACGTAAGGATACACTTAACGGTGTTAAAAAAAGTTAACGGTGGGTCCATTCGAAATAAATTAGATGAAAGTTGGGACCGTTGTGAGTTATAATGAAAAGTTGGATTATTGTAGGCCAATCCCTAAAAGTTGGGATTATTCTATTCCAATTTTCCTAATATTAAAACTTAATTTTCGTTTTGATCCACAATATATCTCAATAATGTTAGTGAACAAATACGTAATAAGTTTCAAGCATGTTTCAAATGTTTACAAAAAATCAAAGCATTCTTTCGAGTTGCCAACTATATCCCAGAACTTGGGAGGGAGCAACCAATCTTTAACATAGGAGAGATTGAAATCGTTTGTTAAAAATTGGTTGCTCACTCCCAAGTTTAGTTAAGATACAAGAAAAGCATGGTCAAGAAAAAACAATTTACGAACCATAGGTGTTTTTACCGCAACCACGAAGGACATTACAAACAAGTATGTAAGCAACGAATCCAAAACTCAGAGTTCGTGATTAAATGGACGATCAACAAGGTTGGGATGGCATATTGTTCGTCAATCTCTCAAAGACACACTTGTTCACCCAAATTATTCAAACCTCTCATGAAGTCCCCGGGAATAGAAATTAGAATGCTAGAAGGAAACAAGATGTTCATGAATGAAGGGAATGTGTCAAATCGAGATAAATTGCAATGGGACAGTGTTGGTATTTTAGTGTAAAATAGATTAAGTTTAATATGCAAATATGAGTCGACGCGTATTTGCATATTGACCAGACTAACGGGGGTTCGGGGGCAGCGCCCCCGAGAGAAGCGGGGTCCAAGGGGCGGCAGCCCCTGGCGGGGTCCAAGGGCAGAGCCCCTGGCTGGGGTCGCATTTAAAGTCGGTTTTCTAGATAAAACCAAATAACTGCAAAGCAGTTACTGGGCCTAAAAAAATCCGAAATTGAGATAAATACGAATGGAATTCGGTTTTCTCAAGATACGCAAGATCAAAACATCCCCTGTTCTCTCTGCAAACAAAAACTATCATAACCTTTGAATCTTTCGATTTTATCCGAGCGTTAATTGGTATACACTCCAATTAATCGTTCTGAAAGTGTTTTCATCACGACTTCGATTGCTATCAGGATATCAATACCCATAATTTACAACAGACAGTGAGGGTGTTGTTGGGTTAAATTTAAAAAATTTCACATGTGAAAACACATGTGAAATAAAGTAATTTTCTGATTTCACGTAGTCCTTGCATTGATAACATTGATGATTGTATAACTATGTGCAATGGAGGAAGATCGAACACATCAATTAATAAATGTTCACTTGTATGATTAAATGCATATATGGTTTGTGAAATTAATACCACACTAAGCATGCAAGAAAACATGCCTCAACTATATATAAGCTGGACAAACAAATGATCGATCGATCTTTATAACTTATATTATATGTCCGTTCAAACCCATGGTCTAGGATATGAGAACGTCCGAGAACAATGCACGCTTGGCCTCTCATCACTTACAACTTGGGTTTTAACACCAACTTATCCGGAATCATGGAAAGCACCTATCTGACGTATGTGGATAGCATCAAGAAAGAAAAGGAAAAGAAGAGCTAGAAATTATGAACCTCCGGAAAGCATGAATTGAAGAAGCTAGGAGAATGCGACTATGCATGAAGAGGAGATCAGCGCCGTTCAAGTCCATCCCAGTGAGAAACACAAGCAAAGTCTTGATGTCAAATTTAAGGGAGCTTGGCAATGTTCTAAGCTAAATTAGATATCAAGAAATTACCACGTCTATGATAATTGTGTTGTGAATGCGAGTCAAGCATAGACCCTTTTTTTTTTGGTTGTATATTTTAATATCTTGTATTTTTTGCCATTCTTTTAATCTTATGTAATAGATTAGGAGGCTTTGCAAGATCAATTCTTCTAAGTTGTAAAATTTATAACATGATGGAGACAATAAAAGATTCTGAAGATCAAAGATCCTATGGGATTGAATCTTATGTTATTGTGAAATAAAAAGAACGACGAGATTGTAGGAGTAAATATTCTTGCATTTATTGCTACTCCACACTTGGTTCTAGTTCATATTGCTTTTGTAGTTATCATTTATTGTTTTGTTGTTTATTTTATTTTAATGTGTGGTTGTTGATACACGGGTTTAAATTGCATTTTAGTTAAACAATTTAAAACTTAAACGACCCAATTAAATGACGAGATTTTATTACAAAAAATTTAATACTCTCATGAAATAATTTTATGAAAGGAAAATTAGGAGCTTTGTAAAACGTGTGTAATGTCTAGTATGCAATAATATTACATGTGTTTTTCGACCCTAAATCATAAAAAACCAAACATATTAATTTTATTAGACGTTTGTAGTATCTAGCATGCAATAATATTACATGTGGTTTTTGGGACGATTGGAGTTAGATATAGGGTCAGACATACCATGTCTTAGACATTTGATGGTCTTTGCAACCTCATAAGCAATAAATTAGAATTTGTGTCCTACACCTACCTATATAACTCTATTATGTGAATAGTGTTTGATCATTCATAGGGTATTGTGAACCATGAATCTCTCCTCTTACTTATTAATAGTGTTTTCTCTAAAGAGTCATTATTTATTAAAAAATTATAAAAACATAAATACTAAAAGTTAATTACTTTACTTTATAGATGCCTTCTATTACACCCACGACTCTTTCTTCTTCATCTTTGAGAAAGAGAAGCTTGACGACACAAATTTCATGACATGATTCCGAAATCTCTTAGATCGTTTTACAAGCTGAGAAGAAGGATTATGTTCTTTGTGAACCCATTCCCGAGCCACCCCAAAACTATATCTGTAGACATCTATAGAAAAAGAGGTGGACCAAACATCTGTAATCTGATGAAGAAGACTGTTTGTTTTTTAACTTTTACAAACTGCTAAAATAAACTGAATATGAATAAACTGATTTTTAAACTTAAAATAGTTTTTCAACAGTGAAATTTAAAAAGTGTTACTATTTGCACCCCCCCCCCTAAATTTATAGATAATTACCATTTAAACCTTTTAAAATTACAAAAGTATTTTATAAAAGAGTCTTAGAAAAACTATTTAAAAATGTTTTTTTTAAACTGTTTAAATAATGTTTTTTTTTAAAATGTTTAAAAAGTGTTTTTTAATTGTTTCATAAAGTTTTTTTTTTAAATTGCTTAAAATATTTTTGTAAAAAATAACTATTTAAAAAAAAACTTTTGAAAAAACATTTATAAAACTGGTTACAATGGTTTTAAAAAAAAATCTTTAAAAAGTTTTTTTTTAATGTTTTTCAAAAAGTTAAAGATGTTTTTCTAAAAAAAGCATTTTTTAAAAACTTTTTAATTTTTTAAAAATAAATAAATGTTTAAAAAAACATTTTAAAAAATAAACGTTTAAAAAACTTTTTTTTTTACTTTTTGAAAAACTTAAAAAAACTTTTTAAAGAGAAGGTTAAAAACGTTTAAAAAAATATTATTTAAGATGTTTTTCAAGAAAAAAACCTTTTAAAGATAATGTTTGAAGAAATTAAAATATGTTAAAAGTGGTTGGGTCACATGTGCACTAAGAAGAGGCCGTAGAGATATTTTTTAATGAAATATATTCGAAAAAACAAACAGTTTGCAGACTTAAATATCTACGCGTGGTTTGCGCGACGCCGACATAAGAAGACTAGAAGAATTTTTTGAGAAAAACAAACATCACCCAAGTCAATACTCTAACAAACAAGCAGGTGGGTTCCTAAGCACCATGGGTCAGGTCGTGCGTATCAACTTGAATCATGCTTAGAAGATAGAATTAGTTTATGAATGAATGAGCCAAGGCGGAGAAGAATTAGGAGAAAATTGTTTGTTTTTAGGAAAATTGGATTTTAATAATCCAAGTTATTACCAATTGGCCAATATTAATCCCAATTTCAAAATTAGCCCACATTAATCTCAATTATTAAAGTGTTGGATTTCATTGGACCCCCGTTAAATTTTCCTTAACTCCGTTAATTTTTTGCTGATGTGGCACTGATTAATAAAAGCCACGTAGGATGCCACGTCAGCAAACAACTAACGGAGTTAAGGAAAACTTAACGGTGGTCCAATGAAATCCAACACCTTAATAATTAGGATTAATGTAGGCCAATTTTGAAATTGGGATTAATATTGACCAATTGGTAATAACTTGGATTATTAAAATCCAATTTTCCTTGTTTTTATCTCATATTTCGTGAGTTAAAAACTCTTCCTTTGATAGTTTAGCTCTGGAAAGTTGAATGGTGATCTCTAACTTAATTCAAAGTGTTGCATGTATATCTTAGCTTGAATTTGAAATTGCCTTATGAATTAGTTTGAGTGGTGTGTCTCTAACTTAAGTTATTCATAGCTTATGTTCAGCCTTACGTGTTCGTTTTGACTGGTATGTATCTTAATTTTGTTGCCTATTTGCTACAGTCGAAAGTTACAATCATGGTTGTTACCATAACCAAATTTACAACAAGAGTAAATCGCAAAAAAATAAAGTCCATGTGGTTTACTCAAATTATAATCTCGTCTCAAACTTTCATAAAATGTAAAGACAGTCCATGAGTTTGTAAAGTGTTGCGGAAACCATCCCCAGAACAAACGGACAATTAAGTTTTCTGTTAAGTAGATGTAAACTGTCCAAAATACTAAAGGTTAATGAAATCTTATTCATCGAGAACAATTACCAAACATTACAATATAAATAACCAAGCAAACCCTCTAAACTAGGAAACGTAAACCCATAAAATAGGAAATCATTCTTATCCAAATATAAGTCAATCTTGTTCTCTAATAAATACCCCAGGGATATGATGTTTTTTGCACTTGACTCTTGTAATTAACTTAAAGAGTTAACTGCAAAAAACGTCACTCGGGTTTATCCAAATTACGGTTTTCGTCTCGGTCATACCAATCACCACCACCGTCGCCTAACTACCATTTCCACCACCTTAGTCCCCTAGATTTCGCTCACCCATCTCCACTCCCACTAGTTTTTTTTTTCGTCGCTTCCAAGTGCATCAAGACTCATGTGAAGGTCTGCGTGTGCGTTCTTCGCTAAAGCTTTGGAGAAATCTCCACCGGATCCGAACAATGTCATGGAAGTGGGAGAAATTTGGGAAATCTGGCCATGTGATTTTGATTTCGGGAGCGGAAAAGCGAGTGGTGTTGTACATGACGAGCCTACATGTGGTTCGGATGACGTTCGAGGCTTGCTGCACTATTCAATCGTTCTACGTGGGTTTCATGTCTTGATTGGCGATCATGATGACAGTGAGATTAAAAAGACCAAATTAAACCTATCTAGAGTTTTCAACAGCGGTAAGTACATCAGGGCAGAGGAAGTCAAGCAACTACATGAGACTAACGAGCTAAAGAAGTTCATTGAACGTTTACATTGAAGACAAAGATTGCAATTTGGGTAATCCCCAGGGACGTTTTTTGCAGTTAACTATTGAATTTAATTATAAGAGTTAAGCGCAAAAAACATCGGTGTATTTTACATTGACTTAACAGATCACTTAACTGTCTGCTAGTTCTGGGGATGATATCTGCAATGGTTTACAAACTCATTAACTGTCCTTACACTTTATAAAACCTGAAAATGAAAACCGCAATTTAGGTAAACTCATAAGTTTTTTTTTTTTTTTTTTGGCAGATAACTTTTAGAACAACTAGTACTAGTAACGTACGAACTCAAAGGAACCCTCTCAGTTTTTTTTAACGGCAAATTTGGATCACTGTCGGGGACCTTATACCACCCACCCGATCATCTTCAATCTCCATCAGGAGGAAACTCGTCACTGGTGAGAAAACCCCATGGCCCAACTTGTAACCCCTATTTTTTATTCTTTTGTTACAAGTAGGACTTAAACCCAAGACCTTTTGATAAGGGGTCATACACCTTTGCCACTAGGCTAAGCTAGTGGGTGTAGGAACCTCTCAGTTAAATGCAAAACATAACCTGCAGAAATAATTAAAACCCAATAAATAAATTGGAAATTCATATCAAGTAGCAATTGGGCCATTTGTCTAAAAAGGGGCCCTTGGAGCAATTGGGCCAAAGATATTGTGTTTAGCTTGGTGTTAAAAAATAAAATAAAATAAAAGTATAAAACGATCTGACCTCTTCTCTAAGCACGTCACAGACACATACGACGACGAATCTATCGAATTGTCTGTCGACAGATTTACTATCTATCCATCTCATCTCATCTCATCTCACATTCTCACATCCTTCTTTCACTCTCTAAACTCCGTCCGTCCGGCCGGCCGGCCAAGTAAAGGTATGCCTGCCTGCATATGATATTTCTTGTTCGTTAGTTAATTACTTAATTTGGTTGGGTTACCAAACCCTCTCCTTCCTTCCTTCCTTCCTTCCTTGAATCTCATAACTGAAATTCTATTCATTTTTCTTTGGATTTGCATACCGGTTTTCAATGAGATTTATGACCCTTCAAGTCTAATGAAACTACACCCCCTTGTTTTATTCATCTCTTTTGATAATCCTAGGATACCCTATTTTTTTGGTAATTTTATTTCAAATTTATCTGAAGTTAAAAAGGTAAATCTCTTTTCTCTTGTGCAGTGCAGGCAGGATTCAGATATGGGATTACAGAATACTATTTTCAACGCCTTTAACAAGTCTATAGTATTCGGCCTCGTGGGAATCACTGTAACAGATCGTTATGCTGGAGTATGCCCAATTCGAGGGTCATCTATGTCTCCAACTTTTAATCCTTCATCATCATCATCATCATCATTTACAGGTAACTTGTTGAGAGAAATACACATCTATCTTAATCTAACTGGTGTTTGTGATACTTCTAATCACTAATTTGGCTTGGTTTCAGATGATTATGTTTTCTTGGAGAAATTTTGCCTTGACAAATACAAATTCTCACATGGTGATGTAGTTATTTTCAGGTATTATCCTATCCCTTCTTACTGCCTCCTTTCACAGACTAGACTCTTTTCTGCTCCATGAAGCATATGCAATTTCTCATTTTGGACCTTTATAAATTGCATTCTTACACAACTTCAGTTCAATATGCTCCTAGGAAATAAGGATCAACTTTTCAATCTTAAAATTAACATATATACAACTACTTTAACCCAAATGTAAAACTTGAATTAAACCCAGTATCATGTATCCTATGGTAATACTTAACCCATGAAGTATTAGATAAATAAAGTGTGATGATATTGAGTTATGAAACTTCTCTTGAAGATTTTAAAGTTTGCATCAATTGTATTCCACTAATAATAAAAGTCAACTGAATACAAACTTGACCTTCTGTTATGTACTAAAGGCATTCAAAAGTGTATGTTGGGTCTCAATACTCTCAATACGGGTAACTTTAAATGCATGGTTCGGAATGGCTTTCATTTGGTTGAAGTACCCTTTTTTCCCATGTTTAAAAAAAAAAAACTTTCTATCAGTAGTTTGTGTTTCATGTCATTGTCACCTTGAGAATGAAATTACCAAAATATTAATGTAGCTAGATTCAAAGTTGTGGATATATTATGAACCTAGAGGGGGTGAACAGGTTAATTGTAAACTTATGACTACTTTTAAATAATTTTTTGCTTATTTAGAAATATTTCTTGTTAAAATCTTGTCGGTTGCAAGACAATAATGAACAAGTTTCAAGTAGAAGAGATATCAACACAAAGATTCATATTTTATAGTGGTTTGGGTGGATATTAACTAATTCAACTACCTCTTCTTGTCTCCTCACTAATGCTTGGTAGGATCACCAATAGTTTCTCCCTGATTACTCTTTGGTAGGTATTGCAAACTAGCAAATGCCTAATCACCTTTACAAATTCTCCTAATCTTGGTAGGGATCATTAGTCACAAATATATAGGATTCAACACAGTTTTTAAATAAAATATTAAAATGATTGCACTAAAAGTAAGTGTTAGGCAAGTTTCAAACCATATTTAACTGTTGTTGTTTTAGTCAAGTGTTTGACCGGTCATAAATGAACTGTTAAAATGTGTTTCAATTTACTCGACCGTTGCATGCATGGGGTATGTTATTAAGCACGTGGTGACTAAGTCCATAGGTTCACCGAGTCTTTACTTGTTTGTTCTACTTTGTTTCTATCTGCACGTTTGTGAGTCTTGTAATTGTTTCTATCTGCACGTTTGTGAGTCTTGTAATGCCTATATAAGGCACAGTGTCATGAATAATAAAGCATCGATTAAGAGTCAGTTTGTGTTCATCATATTTGTGCTTATAAACTCTACCTTGCATACTCTCTGATCCAACATTCTGTTATGTTAAAAGTCTTTATCCTCTCGTGTGTGTGTTCTCTCCAATGGCCAACTCACAAGCTACCATATCGCTGCCCCCTTTACCCATCTTTAAAGGAGAGGGTTATGAGTTCTGGAACATCCGAATGAAAACTATCCTCATGTCACAAGATCTATGGAACTTTGTGTCAAATGGGTTCAATGAGACTGTTGACAAAGGTTGAAAGATAGCAAGAGAAAGGATGCCGAAGCTTTATCATTAATTCAACAAGCAGTACCATAGTTACCTAATTCGTGGTTCGCTCCGATACGGGTTCGTGGTTCGAGTACGCGATTCGCTAGAGGGGACATTTCGATACGGAGGGGGTAGGTTCGTTTTGGTACGAACCGGTACGGTGTACCATGGAGTCCAGTTCAATGCAACCAAATCAAAACAGAAATGACTAAATTCCTTAATAAATCGGTTTCACAATCAATCGGCATACCAAATTAAATGTTTTGGATCACAAATTAGGGCTAATTGAATCGCGAATTGGGACTGATATGGACCATTGTACAT
The DNA here is from genome assembly GCA_039602395.1 of Deinandra increscens subsp. villosa. Classification (NCBI taxonomy): domain Eukaryota; kingdom Viridiplantae; phylum Streptophyta; class Magnoliopsida; order Asterales; family Asteraceae; genus Deinandra; species Deinandra increscens. The sequence goes on along the minus strand of JBCNJP010000014.1, from coordinate 30,142,773 downwards.
AGTACGCGTATTACAGCGATTTGGTACGCTAGCGTATTCGATTTGGTACAAAACGTACCAATACGAAAACCGCGACCTCTTAAGCGAATTTGGTAACTATGAGCAGTACATGATGAAATATTTGCTCGAATTGCAGCTGCTACTACTTCTCGACAAGCATGGACACTCCTGCAAACCGGGTACCAAGGTGACTCAAAAGTATGTGTTGTGAAGCTGCAAGGGCTGAGACGGGAGTTCGAGACTATACAGATGAAAGACGGAGAGGCTGTTGCAGATTACCTATCGAAGGTAATGAAAATTGTTAATCAAAAGCGCTCTTATGGTGAAACCATCTCCGGTCAAACGGTTGTGGAAAAGGTGCTACGAAGCATGCCCGTGGGATGGGATCATGTAGTCACTGCCATCGAAGAATCAAAAGATACGACCACTCTCTCGTTTGACTAGTTAATGGGCTCACAACAAGCCCATGAAGCAAGGGTCAACCATGGATTAGAAGTCCTAGTGGAAGAGCAAGCCTTCCAAGCAGTGAGCAGGGATGAATATAGATCTAGTTTTGGTAGAGGTCGAAGTAGAGGAGGTGCTAGGGGGCGTGGCAGAGGTCGAGGCTGGTTTGGTGGACGAGGAAGAGGCAGTGTTCAATGCTATAACTGCAACAAATTCGGGCATGTCAAGGCTGACTGCTGGGCTGAACCACAATCGCAGGCCGCCATTGAACATGATGAAGAGGAAGACAGAGTATCCTCTTCCCCAGGGATCCCCCATAAGGGAACCCTAGGAGAGCCGCGGGCTCCAACTAGGAATCAACAACACTAAAACTTTGTTATAAATTATCCCTTTCTTTAGCAGGCTTGGGACTAAAAGAATGGTTGGGACAACAAACATCCATCTCGTTTGGGTTTGAAGAGCCATGTGAAAACGACACGTGGTATCTAGACTCAGGTTGTTTGAGCCACATAACTAGGAAAAGATCCTTGTTCAAAGAATTTGATGACACCAAGAAAGTTGAAGTGAAAATGGGTAATGGTGAAAGCATCTCAGTTGAAGGTAAGGGCTCATACAGTTAGAAATCGTTGGTGCCAAACACAAGACACTGGATAACGTGCAATACTCACTAGATTTGGGCTTCAACCTATTAAGTCTTCCCCAAACAAGCCAGCAGAGCCACAAGGGTGCTGGAGCTGGTTCACTCAGATCTTTGTGGTCCCATGTCAATTAGTTCCATCGTTTGGACGTAACTCATAGTTTTTATTGTTAACTGATCACTGTAGCAGAATGTCGTGGGTGTATTTCTTCTTAGCCAGGAAGTCAGATGCATTTGTAAACTTCAAGAAGTTCAAAGCTAAATTAAGATGGTGAAAAAATAGCCACACTAAGGACTGATAGAGGTGGTGAGTTCATGTCCACTGTCTTGAGTGAATTTTGTGAACAATGTGGGATACATAGAGCCCTTACTACGCCATAATGCCATATACTCCCGAGCAAAACGGAGTGGCTGAAAGAATAAACAGAACCATCATGGAAAGGGCTCGAAGTATGCTAAAGAGTAATAGCCTCAGTGATTTCTTCTGGCAGACCCCATATGAAGCATGGTATGGAGAAAAACCATATGTCAGTCACTTAAATGTCTTTGGAAGTGTTGCATAGAGCTTGAAACTAAGGTCTATAGATTGCTAGACTTAATAAGAAGACAATTATCATAAGTCGAAATACTCCAAGTGGGGAAGGAAGGAGCTGTGCATAATGATTGTGTTGTGTCCCTACTGGAATTCTACACGAGTCAAGCCTACTTACTATGCACCCAATGTTGGAGCTGCCAAACGAATTCTGAGGTTCACCGAGTCTTTAGTTGTTTGTTCTACTTTTCAGGAGGTTGTTTCTATTTCTGAGTCTTGTAATGCCTATCTATATAAGGCACCGTGTCATGAATAATAATAAAGCATCGGTTGTTGAGAGTAAGTTTGTGTTCATCATATTTGTACCTTGCATACTCTCTGATCCAACATGAACAGGTAGGAGTAGTAGTTAGTTTGTTTTTTAGTAAATACATATTTAATTTAATTTTTCAGCGATCCAACAAATTACAAGGGGAGGTGTGTGAAAAGAATAGTAGCGATGGAAGGTGACTACGTTAGTAATGTGAATGGTGCTACAAAGGTTCCGGAAGGACATTGCTGGGTGGAAGGTGACAATTCAGGTTTTAGCAGCGATTCAAGAACATATGGGCCGGTATGTATATCCATCCATCCATCCATCCATCCATGATTATAAAGAAATATGAGAGAGAATAATGTTTTTTGTTGTTGTTCAGATTCCATTGGGTTTGATTGAGGGAAGGGTTACTCATGTAATTTGGCCACCAGAAAGAATAAAAAAAGTTGATAGAAGAATTCCTCCTCAAGAAAGACTTGCATTTTGATCCCTCTCTGTGTTTTATTTATTTATTTTCTTTCTACTTACAGTTTGTTTATTTATTTATCAGCTAGTTGTTGTTATTGGATTATGTTTAAATTTCTATATATTTTGCTTATTTTTAAGTTTTTTTTATGTTTTTGTTTATTTTAAAAGCTCGATCAACCAAAGGATAGGGTAGGCCGTAGGGTATGGTTTGATTGTTGGTTTACAAACTCGTATGGGTTAACTAAAACATGCCATTCCATTCCTCCTAAAGGAAAGGAAGGATTGTGTCATTGTGTTGTGGACTTGTGAGTTGACAGTAGTGGCAGTGGCAGGGATGCATATTTCATGTTTTGAGCCCAATTATAGATTTAAAGTGTTGTATCGTTCATGGGCCTTGATGGAACGGGTCCATGTGATCTTTCTTCATCGTCACCCTCAGTGCGGACACCAAAATAATTCTTATGTTCGCTCACATTAACTATTTACTATTATTTTATTTCTTTCTTGTAAGAAGTTACCCCAACACAACACTAGCACCCACACTTCCTTACACGTTTCTTCTAACAAGAATCTGTTTTAAGCGGTGGCTTCTGTTGAACACCAACTACCCGCTAATTCATTTGTTAAGAATGAAGTCGAAGACACACCCCTTGGTTTCAATCATCTTATGTTCATGCAATGTTAATTTAGTATTATTATTATTATTATTATTATTATTATTATTATTATTTTGTATACGATTTTGTTAGTGCTATATTATAAAAAGAAAAATATCCATTATTTATTTATTTATTTATTTCTTTCTAATAAAGACAAGTCATAAAATAAAATGGTTGTTGGGTCCTTTGGAAAGTGAGGAACGAGGCTACTTTCAACCGGACTAATCATTCTATTTCCAGCATTATCAAGGAGGTTAAAAGTTACTGTAGTCTTTGGATTAATAGTAGGTCGAATGTTGTTTTAGATAAAGGGGCCAGGATGAGCTAGTTTTGTTTTCTTTATGGTGTAGTTCTAGTCCTTGGTGTGGGGTTTTTTTGCCCAACTCCTGGCTGGCTTTTGTTCCCTTTACTCCTTATTAATAAAATGCTGTTAAAAAAAAATAAGCAAACCAATTAATGGATTGGACGGGAAAGCAATAATGAAGTTCCCCACACAAACCATGATGAGTGTTAATGTTATGTTTTGTCACCTTCCCTTCCGTTCCGTTCCGTTCCGGGTCATCATTTACTTTGACTGACCTACAAAACCTACCTTGTCAACACAACTTAACTTAATGGGCGATATTATTATATTTAAAATTATAACCAAGGAAAAAAACATGCAATAAACAAGGCCTCCCCATATAAAAATCATTATCTTTTATCTTCTAAGAAAAACCAAAATTTTATATTATTTGGATTTATGTATGATTATTTAATATTATTTTATATGGAAATTAGTATTCTTCTCACATGTGAAATTTTATTTTCATATATGAAGAACTAAACATTGCTCATGTGAAGAAATAAATTTTATATGTGAAATTTTCTATTATGTATGATATAGATTTATACTATAAAATACTTTCTGAAATAAAATTTTAATTGTTATAGAATATCAAGAAGTAGGGTGTCTATTTAAAGAGAAAAAACATTTATTTAATTGGTGTAATTTTTTAAATCTAATTAATATTCACTATTAAGATATTTTATTTGTTCTGGCGACGTTAGAATCAATATTGAGTTTAACTTTTTGGTTCTTTATAGCTTTTAGGATTTAGAGTTTAAATTTTAAGGTTTAGCTTTAGACCACCCGTAATGCTAGAGGGCGCACTTCCTGTATGCATTCCTAGTGAGAATGCCACATCAGCTTTTTAGAACTCTCAACAAATCCTTCTCACATGCACATTTTTGCCTCAACACTTAAAATCACACATTTTCACTTGGGCTCCTATTATTTCTACATCATCATTTCATTTAATAATTTTATATAACATATTTAATCTAATTATTTAAAAATATTAATAATAACAAGATGGTGACCCGCCCGCGCGTTGCGACGGGCCACCCGTTTATAATTTGTTATTGTCGCAACCTGTTTATAAATTGTTTGTGCGCTATGCGACCCGTTTGCAATTTGTTGTTACGTTACTAATTTGTTTTTGCACTACGCCACCCATTTGTAATTGGTTGTTGCGTTAGCATGTCATCCGTCGATGATGTGTTAGATCAGTGACAAAGAAATGATTCATATAAAACAGTAATACATATGTTGCCGCAATCAATTTATTATACGAAATTTTAAGAACATACTACATACATTGATTTAGAAAAACGCAATAATCTACATGCTCCACTTAGTCCTTAGAAGCAAGTAATTCTTTAAGCTGCAACAACCTAAATATTGGAATTAATTAAATACTAAAAAGGTAATATCATTTTAGAAAACATTTTAAATTAAGAAGAAATTTAAAATTATTTAATACAAAATATTGTAATTAATAGCGGTCTGAAGGACACCAATTTTTCTCTTACCTTTAACCTTCTTGAGTTTTTATAAGTTCTTTTTTTGTCTTTAATCCTCTTCAGCTTCAAGACTACGTTTACAACACAAAACTTTGTTTTCCTAGATCCAATCGATTACAATATTAATAGCACTTTGAAGGCACCAATTTTTAAAGGAGAAGAAATATTGTTTAGAAATTACTAAGGGATCATAACAACTCATTAAAGCTTTTAGAACTTTGTATAGCAAGAGTTAAGGGCTCAGGTCATACTCATTTGATCATCATAGCCACTATAAACCAACCAGAAAACAGAAACCCTAAGTCCATCGCCATAAACCCCACATCATTACCATCTCAACATGACACGACGGTCATCGTTACACAAAACGACAGTGAGGTCGGCCAACACCAACCCTAAAAAATAAAAGCAGAACCACCATAAGTATACAACAAAGACATTGAATGAGAACCAGAGAAGATCTCTCACGCTCGAAGCCGAATATCGATTTCCAGATCTATAATACACCAAAACCTACATCCAACCCTCAAAAAATCACTCTGACGACATGTAGACATAAATACAACCATCAAAACCATTTACCACCGCCAACAACTCTCACGCTCGAAGCCGAATATCGATTTCCAGATCTAAGAACTTCAGATCTGGAGGCTACATTATCGAAAGGTGAATATTGGGCAATAATGAGGTTTGAAGGTTGGACGAAAGCGTCGATGATGTAGATAGAGATACGATTTGGTAGAGTGAGAGAGAGCATATTGCAGAGATACATTAGGAGAGAGAGACCAGAGCATAGATATGCGGAGAGAGGGAGACTAAAAAGAAAGATGAGCTGTCACACGCGTGAGACAAAGGGGGACACCGTCCCTTTTAGCCAATTAAAATGCACAATGTGTGTTCATAGGGGCAAAATTATGGACAACTGTATGCAAAATCAAGGCACACGTTACCTAAAAGAACACGCGTTAAATGCATATTGCAAGCTTAAAAGTAACATGACACGTACTCACTCTAACAACTATTGGCAGAAAAAGGAAGGGCCAAATCTGACCAAAGCTAAAAAGAACAATACCAAAATGATAACAAATATAAAAAATGATGGCCAAAGTATGAGATACTAAAAGTATACTATTCACCATACAAATTTCATTGTATAATTAATAAATTAAAAACTATAAAGTTAATTAAAATTAAAAAGATTAAAATATTAATTAAAATTAACTTGCACTAAATTAAAATAAGAAAATACATTAAACATAAATAAAAATACAAGAAAGTCCTAAAATTCTACTTATTATTTTTTTAAAAAAAAAAATAACACACATACAACAATCATACATTCTACTCATGGTTGTAGTTAATGTGTCCCTTGACCACATTCCAAATATGTTCATAGTTGAAAGGAATGTCATTCTTATTGATGTATACTTCTCTTGCTTGATTCAATTCTTGTTCAAGGACAAATAAAGTTCGTTGAATCTCCCCATCTTTCTGTTCACCAAAAGCCACTGGCTTTTTAGTTGTTGTGCGTTCTCGAGAATTATAGGTCATGTGGCATTGTAATGTTGCTCCACTTGTGTCCAAAACACCGTTGTCTAGTTGTTGGCTTGTATTGAAGGAATTAACCAAGCTTATGCGAATTTAATCTCATTAATTGTTGTCTATCTCGGTATTTTTGATGTTGAGAGAAATTAACCAAGCCTGTGCCAACATAATCTCATCAGAGGATTGATGCATATTTATAGTTTGAAAAAAGGTGATCGGTTGAAAATGTGACCGTTTAAAAACCAACGGCTATAATTCTATAACAGCTATATTTAACTGTATAAATACTAACTTCTGAGATTCAATCCATAAACCATGTCAAATATACTAGATATACTCGAACAATTCCACAATCTTATGTCAACACTCCAAAGGATGTCCTGGAAAATTATCCACCACTTTTTAAACATCTTGTTCTGGTTCCACCTCCACCTTTTGTTTCACCTCCACCTCTTGTGCAACCTCATGTGGATGACCTTTGGGAGGATGGAGCCTTTTGGAACTGGACATTCGATTATTGGTTACTCGAAAACCGACCAGAAGAGTCACTAGAAGACTATTACGAACTGACGATGAACTTCGGCTTGAAGAAGAAGAACCAGTTGATGAAGAACATCTAGAGGATGAGCCCGTGCTTCGTGATCTATGGGAGGATGAACTGAGAACACAACCGAGATTACCTCTATGACGATTCCGATTCTGATTCTTATTTGTGATATCAGTTGTAATCGTGTTTAATATATGTAATTATATTTAATATTAATTATGTTTAATAAAAATTTATGTTTAATTAATTACTTAATAGTAATTCATGATGTGTTGTGAGTTAGGATAACCAGTGCATTAGGATGTGAAATGAGTTAGGATGCGTTGTGAGTTAGGAAGTGTAGTATGTACAGTGTGTTAGGATGTGTTTTGCAGTGAGTTGGAATATTTTTTTAATTTTTTATATAACAATATTGTACTCAAATTAAAGATAAAAAATGATCGGTTTTATAGTATATCTAAAAGATAATAATAATAATGTATTATAAGGTTATTTATAATTTAAAAACATAGTGGAAGTTTAATAAAGTTATTTATACTTTTACACTCTTTTCTTATGAACGGCAAATATTATTTTCTATTTTATGTCTCCAATAAGACTTGAATCCAACACCTCATAGAAGAGGGACATACACCTTTACCACTAGGCTAAGTCTAGTGGTTGTTAACTCATTGACTTCTCTCCCCATGTTCTCGTAACCACCGCATTAATTTTAATGGAGAAACGTCCTTTATGCCCATTTTCATTAAATAGACGTGTGACATTTAAAACACACCATCAGTTTTTTCTAATCTAAACCATTGATTCACTTCATCCAACGGTCACAAACACTTCCTACACTTAAAATACTTTTGACAATAACTCCACCCTACATATACATATACATGTCCAGTGGATGGATCTGGTACAAACATTTTTTATCCTACAAACCATAAGAACCAATATCCAAGTGTCATGTGGACCATTTTGATGATTAGGCATAAGGGTAACTTAGTAAATTTGATTCTTTTTTATTAAATACTAATTCAACCAACTTTTTAAAACTAAGATAACTATTATATACTATACAACTTTTTTGAAAAAAAAATACACCATAAAATCAAGCATTTTTTTTTATCTTTAGTATGTGTATAATGTTGCTATAGTAAAAAATACATTTTTTTAAAAAGTTTATAAAAATAAGCTTTATAACAGTGTTATTTAAAAATAATACAATGTTATTATCGTGTTGCTATAAATATTACAAATTATATAGTGCTATTATAAAATTTATACAGAGCTTTTATAAAATTTACATATTTTTATAATACTTATAATAACACGGTAATAACACTATTTTATTTTTATAAAATAACCTTTTTTATTTATAATACTTACATATATATGATAAATAGCACTGTGCTCTTTGTGTAATAGCACTATTACGTATCTTTGTGAACTTTTTAAATATATATATTTTTGTTAAAGAAATATACCAATAATGTACACATATTAACAATAAAAAAAGTATATAATTTTTTATGGTGTAATTTTATTTAAAAAAATAAAGTATATGAAAGCTATATTAGTTTTAAAAAGTTAATAGAATTAACATTTATTGAAAAAAGTTAACAGTCAACATGGCATATTTTTATTGGTTATTACGGTTTGTACGATAAAAGAGGTTTGTATTTTATGCTACTCCTACATATACATATACATATATATATATATATATACATATACATATGCATATACGTATACATATACATATAAGGAAAATTATAAAGCCAATCATATAAACTATTCGTTTAAGATCTCCCTAACTTTTCTCAATTCGAAATATTAAAAATTCACTATTTATTCCCACACATGAAATCAATATCTTTTTATTATCTTATATTATACAATTATTAAGTTTTCAATTTTACAAATTTGGAAATTTATTTTCATAATTTCTACATCTATAGGAATTACCTTGCTGATCTGTTCCTTAATTTATTGATTGTATACGCTTACGTATAAACATGTCTTATAAATATGCAACATGTTTAAACTTTTCCTTAAATATATATTTATATATATATCAATTGTGAGTACTAGGTGTACTCACAAAAGTTACTATTAGGAACTATTCCCGTGCCACGTCAGCAGCTCCTCTTCTTACACGTGGTTTTTTTTTTTTCCAGTATCCATTGAGTGTTCTTATATCTATTGTTTGGATAATTTACCAAATGTGAATTTGGCTCGGTGGTGCGTTGCTTGCAGTTTTCATTGGCGGCGAGGTTTCGATTCTCACTCCTTCCCGGTTTTGTTTCCTTTTTTTTTACGCTTTTCTTCCCAGCATCCATTGAGCGTTATTATAGTGAGTGTTTAGACAATTTACCGAATGTCAGTTTCGCCCGCTGGTGCGTGTGCTTGCAGCTTTCGTTAGCGGCGAGGTTTCGATTCTTACCTCTTTCCGGTTTTCTTTTTTTTTTTTACGCTGTTCTCCTATTAGAGGACACGTGTATGCCTTATGTTACTTTTGCGGATACGTGTCTTCTCCTTACGGTTTATCACTCATCCGTCTCTTGGCTATATAATCTTCGTATCTCGAAGTGTGATTTTTCTCTTTCGTCATCCTTTTAATCGCCGGAGAACAGTCACATTACGGTAGGATACTTTCCACATACATTTGCCTTCCGATTTTGATTATTACGTTTAGTCGATCATCGATTGTTTGTATATTTCATTTATTCTTAATCGATCATCGACTGTTTGTATCGTTTTTTATGCTCTGTTTTTTTCCTTTTGATTCATCGTGTTTTCTGTTATAAATTGTGTTCTTTCTCTATTTTTCCAACGGTTCTTATGTTTGATCGGTTTAACTGCATGTCCTTTGCTTCGATTTTAGGTGTGATGTCGTCGATTATGGTTTTCGTTGTTAGTTGTTGGGAGTCTGTACAGGGTGTTCCACATTCTTATTGCACGCAAGTTATGGTCTGCTTTTTGCATTTTGATTGATCATCTTTTCTATTGTAAATTGTGTTCTGTCTCTATTTTTCCAAGGGTTTAACTGCATGTCCTTTGCTTCGATTTTAGGTGTGATGTCGTCTATTATGGTTTTCGATGTTAATTGTTGGAGGTCTATATAGGGTTTTTCACATTCTTCTTGCACGCAGGTTGTTTGAGGAAATGCTTTGCTTGAATTTTTTGGAGCTTATTCATCCTATACACATATTTAAATCTTTTTTCTGTAGTGTGTCGTTTTTCTTTCTGAATGAATGCATCTCAGATTTGTTGTTGTTGCGTTTCGATTTGATGCGTTTTAACATGCTTTAACAGCTGTACTTGCATCTCAGGTTTGTTGTTGCTGCGTTTCGATTTGATGCGTTTTAACATGCTTTAACAGCTGTACCTTTTAATTGGGAAGACAGTGACAAGCAAATTTTCCTAATGTGACTTATTGATCACCTGGATTGGACTTTTTTTTGGGAAATTTTTAGCCTGTCTCTCAGATTAATTACATTCATTATGTTTTCCAATCAGCATGTTTTTGTTGGTATTTTTTTACATTATGTGTTTCTCATTTGGTGATGCATTGGCCTGATTTGTGCTTTTTCCTGTTCACTTTTATCTTCTGGATTCATTATATTAATAATCATGGTTTTCAATTAGCATGTCTTTATAGCTTTTTTTTATTTTATCTTCTGATCGTTGTTTCTTACTTTAGTGCTACGATTTTGTGATCATCTGCTTTGAACTTTTTTTGGGGAGGTTTTTAGATTGTCTTTCATATTCATTACATTCATCATGTAATGCTATTGTTATTAATATTTTTATACAATTCATTCAATTTCTTGGTTTTATGGATTTTATTTCGATTATGACATGTATGCTCCAGAAACTATGTGATGACTATGTGTTTGTTGTTACAGATATACATTCATGTGTATGTTCTTTAAATCATTAATCATGTGTTATTTCATTCGTCATATATTGGTTGTCAGATTTTGTGTTTAACTATTCATGTATTTAGATTCTGTGTTTTTTTTTTGTAGATCTCTGTTTCGAAGATTGCCTTTTGTAAGTCAACATTTCTTGCTTATTGTGTTACTTACGAATAGTATGTAAATATGTACTATGTGTGTAGTATTATGGTATCGGTAAGGTTATGTTAGCTTCTTAGTTCTAATATTTTAGTTATAGAAGAATGCCAAGAGGAAGGAAAAGGTATGCCGCTACACTAGATAGTAACTTGGGACAGCAAACAGCTCTACATGCTAATTATAGGTCAAACGTTCTCGCTAATAGCTCAGCATCATCCTCCTCTAATTCGATTGCTGATAACTTTTATCCTATGCTGCTTCCAAATATTCCTCTGCCATCGTCATCATATGTTGATGTTGGGGACTGTATCTATGAATGTGGCTTCTGCTCAGCTCTCTTCTGGTATGATGAACGTATACTTTCAACAAAACCGAATGAACCTTTAGAATATCATCGTTGTTGTAAAAAGGGTGCCGTGAGGTTGCCTCTTTATTCTTCTCCACCTCCTTTGTTTCAATCCCTATACGTTCAACCTCACTTTCTAGAAAATGTTCGTCGTTATAATTCGGTCTTCGCGATGACGTCCTTTGGTGCGGATGTGGATCAATCCATAAATAAAGGTTCAGGTGCCTTTGTTTTTAAGATTGAAGGCCAGATCTATCACTGTATAGGTTCCTTATGTCCTACTACTGGTAGAAAACCTTCCTTCTTGCAGCTATATATCTGTGACACCAGTGAGCAACTTAACCTTCGACATTCAATGTTTACTAAAGACGGAAAACTTATTCTAGATAAAGGTATCATTGCATCCATCCTATCTGTTTTGGAGAATTGCAACAAGTTAGTCCACCTATTTCGTATGGCACGTGAACTGCAGCGTATGTATAGCGATGCTCCTGAATTTACTATACGGATTTTCAACTCTCAATACGAAAAGAGGTACAATGCTCCTGTTAGTGGATCGCTTGGTGCTATAGTGTATGAAGACGACCCTGAGTCGTCTGATTACGATATTGTTATACATCAAAAAGATGACATTCCAAAGAGGATTAGCAAGCTCCATCCTTCTTATATGTCTTTGCAATATCCTCTACTCTTCCCGTATGGTGAACCAGGTTGGTCTACTGATCTGAAACTACAAACGGGTGACAAAGACAAAAATCTTACTATGAACATGTTTTATAGCTATCAGATTCATGATCGTCCACAAATATATTCGTTGCTTTCACGTGGCGGTCGTCTATTCCAGCAGTACATTGTTGATGCATATGTTTCTATTGAACATGGTCGCCTGCAGTATCATAGAGAAAATCAGACTAAATATCGTACTGAGCTTCTAAAAGGAATACATGATGCAATTGATAAGGGAGATACTCTTGGTCAAGATGTCGGTAAAAGGACGTACCTTCCCCCTTCCTTCACAGGTGGCCCTCGCTATATGCAAAGGCATTACCAAGATGCTTTAGCAATTTGCCGTGTACATGGAAACCCTCAGTACTTCATTACCTTCACCTGTAATGTAAAATGGCCAGAGGTTCAGCGTGCAATGTCGTCTTTTCCCTATTTAAAACCAGAAGATCGCCCACACGCTGTCTCAAGAATTTTCCACATTAAAGTGAAATCGATGATCGACTTCTTAAAGAAGAAGCAGCCTTTTGGTGCTGTCTCTGCCCGTAATTCCCTCCGTCTCCTATGTTTACATATGCATCTACGTTGTTTCAGATTTACTTTTTCTATCTTACAATCTGTTGCTTCCATTTTTATTGCAGACCTCTACACAATTGAATTCCAAAAGAGAGGGCTACCACATTGCCATCTTCTCTTATGGGTTACAGACCCGTTTAAGATCAGGAATCCCGAAGACATTGACAAGTATGTATCTGCTGAGATTCCAGATCCTATACTGGATCCTGAACTATACAAAATTGTTACAGACATGATGATACATGGTCCGTGTGGTGATCTTAATCGTGCATCATCATGTATGTCTTCTGGTAAGTGTTCAAAAAACTTTCCAAAGGATTTTGAGGAAAGTACAACACTAGATAAGAATGGCTATGCTCATTATAGGCGTCGTCAGCATGGTCATACTGTTATGAAGAATCATATACGTATTGACAATGGGTTTGTAGTCCCATATAACAGATTGCTGAGTTTAAGATACGCTGCACATATCAATGTTGAGTACTGTGGTTGGAGTATGCTGATTAAATATCTGTTCAAGTATATATCGAAGGGGACTGACCGTATACACTTTTCAGTTGCTAAACCATCTGATGTATCACAAGATAAGTCTTCGTCTGATGCGTCACAACCACAGTCATCGACGTCAGTTCCTCATGTTGATGAAATAAAAAATTACCTAGATGGTAGATTCATATGTCCACATGAGGCAGCATGGCGCATCCTGGGATTTGCGATTCATGAGCGTGACCCTGCTGTTCAGATCTTAGCTGTACATCTTCCGAATATGCAGAATGTTACTTTCACTGATGAACAACCACTTGACAGTATATATTTCAAATCCGCATTCATGTGAGACCACACTAACAGCTTGGCTACGTAATAATCGTGATGATTCTGAGGGTCGTGACTTACGATATATCGATTATCCTACTAAATATAGATGGGATGCATCAGGTAGATTTTGGATTCGTCGTAGCTTGCAACGAAATCCAACAGTCGCCAGGCTGACATACATACATCCGGCCGCGGGTGACACTTTTTACTTGAGACTTCTTCTTACTCATCAAAGAGGATGTCAATCGTTTACACAGATTCGTACGGCTAATGGAATTGTATGTGACACATACCGGCAAGCATGTGAAAGGCTTGGTCTCCTCGATGACAATAGAGAATGGTTAACAACTTTTGAGGAGGCTTCCTCATGGGCTACCGCTGCTCAACTACGCTCTTTGTTTGTTCATATGCTACTATACTGCGAAGTTACTAACCCTGTGGAACTATGGGACAAATACTGGCACAAAATGGGTGATGATCTCATGTACAAACATAGTTTCAAAAATGACACTGATCTGAAAGATTACATTCTTTATCATCTTGAACTCCTTATAAAATCTAATCCCTCATCTTCGTCAAGTAGTCTAACGAATTTTGGTCTACCACTGCCAAATGTAGAACTGATGAGCATGATCAATAATCGATTGCTTATGGAAGAAAAGAACTACGACCGTGAACAACTAGCACGTGAGCACGCAGAACTTCATAATGGCCTAAACGTACAACAACTAGCCATCTATGACCATGTTATCAATTCAGTAAATTCTGGGGAACAGGTTTTACTTTTTGTGTATGGCCACGGTGGTACTGGCAAGACCTACTTATGGACGACAATTATTTCAGCCCTTAGATCTAATGCGAAAGTTGTTTTGGCTGTTGCAGCATCAGGCATCGCCTCTTTATTGTTGCCATCTGGAAGAACAGCCCATTCGCGATTTCGTATACCAGTTAATCCAACCGAAAAATCTTTGTGTAACATAAAGAAAAATACTCAGCTTGCAAGGCTGCTACTAGACACAGAGCTCATAATATGGGACGAGGCACCCATGAGCGAGCGTTACTGTATTGAGTCTCTTGACAGAAGTTTGAAAGATATAATGGATAACCCATCCAAACCATTTGGTGGTAAGTCACTTCTCTTAGGTGGAGACTTCCGGCAAACATTGCCCATTAAATCAAAGGCCACAAAACTACAGCTTCTAGATTTGTCGTTACCAAGATCATATCTATGGCAATATTTTACGCTCCACAGGCTTACTATAAATATGCGTCTCCAAAAACCCGGTCTTGATGCACATTCAATAGCACAGTTTTCAGAATTCTCCTCATGGCTTTTGGAAATTGGTAATGGTACCATAGGTATTCCTGAGCCAGAGGATCCAGAGAATACCAAAAACCTAACAATCCCAGAAGACTTTTTTTTCCGTTTTCAGAGAATGCAATTTATGATCTAATAAACTTCATATATGATCCACAGACTATACTTCATCCTAATGCACATAATCTTTCAAAGAAGGCTATCGTGTCTCCAAGGAATGATACTGTCGATGAACTAAACAAATTAGTATTGAGTATAACTCCTGGAGACACTACTTCTTACTTAAGTAATGATTCTGTTACGTCACTCTCAACAGACACCGAAGATGCAGAGCTACTTTACCCTCTTGAATATCTAAATTCTCTGAGCTTTTCAGGGCTCCCTCCACATAATCTAGAACTAAAGCCCAAACACTCCTGTCATTCTGATACGTAATATAGATCAATCAATGGGCCTATGCAATGGCACTCGACTGATCGTCACACAATTACTCAATAAGGTAATAGAGGCTATAATCATAACTGGCGTTTCAGTTGGTAGGCGTGTGTACATCCCTCGAATTACCCTAACTCACACTGAACCAGACCTACCGTTTATCTTTAAGCGTAAACAGTTTCCTTTAAAGCTATGTTATGCAATGACAATCAATAAGAGTCAGGGACAGTCACTAAATAAAGTTGGTGTGTATCTTCCCGAACCTGTCTTCAGTCATGGTCAGCTATACGTTGCTCTGTCAAGGGTTACATCTCCAGGTGCAGTTAAAATTCTTATAGTTCCACAGGGTAGTGATCCGCCAAACGTAACAAAAAATATTGTATATGGTGACTTTCTTAGTCACATAGACCGCTGAAAGCTTTCCCAATACTAACAATGTTGTTAACTTGCTAACTGCCTTTGTCATTTTTCATATACAATTCTTTTAGGTTTGCTTACAATCAATACATAGCCATATATGCTGTATACTCCCACTTTCTTCTTCACATAGATGACTGAAATTTTTCCCACAGGATAACACTGTTGTTAGTATGTCAACCGCCTATATTATTTTTCAGTTATAATTGCTTTAATTTTAGTTACACCTGATGTACAACATGCTAACACCAATTATTTCCTACTAGATATCCTTAAGATCTGGCTATGGCACGATTGACAGATTGATTTCACCTTTTGTTTATCAGATGTCTTCCAAAAGCATAACCGATCTCATTGAATACAAAAAGGCCTTGCCTTTGAATGTGCGTGTCATAAGGAGGTACACGCTACAATGGAATCCAAAAGATTCACCGAAGACATTCTTTCTGCTCATCGATGAGAAGGTTTTCTATCAATATAACGTCTACGTTTACTGACAATTTCATATATATATACTATATTTCCGGTAATTGATACCTGTCAGGGCAATGCAATCGAGGCTCGAAATGATACAAAGGCAAAAAAGATTGAACAGCATATCAGCCTTTATAGCTGCTATACTATCGATGGTTACATGGTTGACCCTCCACAACAATATGGAAAGGTTGTTGATCAGAAGACAACAATAATAATGGGAGATCTCACAACATTCAAATCGATACCAGAACAGTCCATCCCTAAACAATATTTCAACTTTGCTGAGTTTAAAGATCTGGAGGACAGGAAAAACAAACATGTACTTCTTACAGGTATTAGGCATTATGTTAACATTTTCTCTATTCATATTACTTCCCATATACCTTAAAATTCATATCTTTAATAATCACCATGATATAAATATGAATATGAATGTTAGCAGACTATCTGTGTCGCATTGAGAGTGCAAGTGCTGTGATGAAAAGGAAGAATTTCAACTTGCTCAAGATGACTGTCATTGATCTCAGGTAAAGACAATATACATACCAACAGTCAGCCATCTGATATTATACTAACGACTTTACTCTGTGTATTAGCCAAGAGCCAATAGAGATCACTTTATGGGAGAAGACTGCATACAAGTATGCAAATGTACTTTCACCAGGAAAGATCATTGCTGTTACATCGACGAAAGTTACAGAACATAAAAGTATTATTCTATTTATGAACTTGCATTGTATAACCATTTTTGTATATTCTCTTTGTCTATGTTCTTTAACACTTTGTTGTAAACAGACAGGGTCCAGCTAGAGTCAACTCCTGCCACCACAATTGACCTTGAACTTGCAATAGAAGGCTACACTGAAATAAAGAAATGGTAACACTAACGCTATGTCTATTGCTTCTACAGCCATACTTCTAACAAAGTTGTTTCCTTTTTAGTCTCAAATCCATTACAAGGACGCCATCTTCCTACTATGGTTATCAGACAGAAAAGGATATAAGAGACAACCTAACCACTTTGGCTGAAATTCTATCAAGAGATCCATCCTCTGTTAATGTAAGTTATACATCCCATCTATAGATCTAATGTACCTGTTTTAAATAACTTTAATAACGACTACATTCAAATTTGGTTCCTAATTACAGAATCAGACATTCTCCTGTATCGGAAGCATCAAGGAATTTCATGGCTACCGAAATTGGTATAGTCGTAAATGTCCTATTCCACAGTGCCATGAGTCCCTGCGAACAGAAAATGATTACTTAAAATGCAAGCATCATGGAAAGCCAGATAAGGCCATATACACGTTAGCTCCGCTCTTTAACCGATGTCATTTAATCAATACATTGTATGACACTTACATTTGTTTTCCTTTGTTGTTAAATACAGGTACTGTGTCAATGCAACTTTGGTTGATGCAACTGGTATCCTTCCGATTGTCATATTTGATGAAGCAATGACTCAGCTGCTGGGAGTCGATTGTGAAAAGTTGGTTGTCCATGAAGGCTTCACTGATATGAAAGAAATCCCACCAACACTTTTGTCAATGATCGGCCAAGAACGAATCTTCCACTTTTCTTACAAAGTAAATGAAGATTCCGTCATTCAGCAGACCCTGCCAGTGTTTCCAGGAACCACTCAGCAAACATCTCCAGCAAAACAGGTGACTACCCCCACAAATGTGGCTCCACCGACTCCAATAACGAAACAGACAAGGAAACATGACCTCAGTGACCAAGGTACGTCCAACGCTCCTTCTATCAGCAGATTCTCTTTCCACATTAATTCAACAATGACATTTTTACTAAACATACAGATTCGCCCATAGGGAAAAGACTCAAGGACAAGCAAGAATAGTATGCTTCTACTATATGGACAGTTGCTTTTTGGCCACCTAATCTCTACAAGGAAACACTGTGGTTCTAATCTTTTGTAAATCTGTCTGATGCCTACTGTAAACTCAAGTTGTAAAAACATAGATTTTTGTGACTCGGGTTGCTGGATAGTATTGTCAGTATGTTAGTATGGTAGGTTTGGCATGTAACTGCTCCTCTTATGTATGAAAGTAGACAACTTATGAATGCAACTACACTTTTGCTACGTATCCACAAGATCTTGCATTTGGACATTGTCTGTTTATAGCACATTTCAAAAATTAAACCAACATGACATTGGTTATTCATTCGTTATAAGCAGTTTGTACAGAACGTCATGCACCATACCTTAACACGATCTGCTCATTCCTACATTATACCTAATAATATTATTGTCAGACATTGTAAACTAAATCACAGAAATACCGGTTGTTAACCTGAAATACATAATTCAACTCCTCTTCTCACAACATACATATTCTAAAGATATAGTAAATGTATGCTAAAAAAAAAATATTTCTGTACATATACTACCTGATGAATAAGTGTAACAATTTCTATTATAGTCCAGTTGGTAATCAACTGTGTCTCCCACTCATTGTGCCCTTCCCACGTGTCAAAATGAATTGCAGCCTCAACCAGAGAGATCAACCTGCGCCTTTGATGTTAGGCCCCGGTGGGAAGTTTTCCGAAACCGAACTCATCATCATTTAGCTATTGCATTTATATTTCTCATTGCTGGGCATATGTATAGAACTATGAATTACTGGATTTTTTCTTTTTTTTAAAATCTTTTCCTTTAGTAATAATCAATGGGCTTACTAACGAAAGCCCAGATCCTTTCCTTTAGTAACAATCAATGGGCTTACTAACGAAAGCCCAAATACCCAATAATAACACCCGGGTTCACATACTCACTTTATATTTCAACGAAAGTCAGTGTCTTCACAGTTCTTTATTCATCTTCTCCGGAGCATCATCAGAAGACCAACCTTCTTCCGCTTGAATTTTGGCCGACCAAGGTACGCTACAACAGAAATGATATTTCCTATCTTCGCAATGACTACAGAAATCTCCGATTATACTGTTCGTATGATTTTATTAGGGTTTATAATCTACTAATCTTTCATTTTAAAAGGGTTCTGAATTTCCGAATTGTGCATGTAATCATCTAAACCTACATATGTACATTAACTCCCAAGTTTACTAATTTCTTTCATTTAGAGTATTCCTGCAGTAACTTATGTCCAATCGTTTACACAGTCTTCATCGACCGCCCTTTCATCTTATACAGAATTAGTAATCAAATTCTCGACAAATACTGTGGTAAAACTAAAGACGAATGATTATGTTCATCTGAGGTGCATGCATAATCTAAAACCTAACTTAATCTGATCCTTCATTTTCTACTATTTACAGAAATTTTTTACAAGAATTTCATATGCTCCAGCTTTAAATGTAGAACAGTTGCTTGGGTGTGTTTTTTGGCATTGATTTTTTATCTTTGTTTGCTCCTTCAAATGCATATACTTAGTTTACTTTAGAACTATCCGTATACAACTTAGGTTTACTTAATCTCTTATTTTAAAAAGTGTATTGACATTCACAATTGAAATTACTCTGTAACTACCAAATTTCAACCATTAGCCTTAACCTAATGATTCTCTTTTATGTCAAACAGCAACTATAAAGAGCTTTAATCAACAAAGTATTAACATTTTTTTATTATCTCTTCTATGAAATTCAAATGTAGAAATGCTTTTTATGACAGAGCAGTGACCACTTATTTTTTGCATGACAGATGGCAGACTCCTTTCGTCTCACGTTTACTACCAACGACATGTACGCTCTGGTAAGTGCTCCCTTACTATTATATATGATCTTACTAACCTTATGTATTATGTTTGTTATTTCAAAAGAAATATGTGACTTCATACTAATTTTAACAGGAAATCCCATCTGACATAGCTATGAGAAAGTTTAGCAATGTTGCACCTGCTGTGCCCATTTCAGTTGTGTTCACAGCTGAACAGTACTGGGATGTGTACATAACAAATGTATCTGGAGATCTCTACCTGATTAAGGGCTGGAAAGATATCGTTCAACAAATTCCAATAAAACCGGGATATGACATTGAACTTGCTTTTGAAGGAAACACGATGGCATTCCTAGACATCTACTACCCATGCGGTTGTAATTTCCACTCCCTGGCACATGCAACCAATCAACCAATTGAGGCCGTGCCCATTGCTGCACACCCACCAGTCACTACTGCTGCACCTGGCCCATGCTTCGACAAAGTGGTTACTGTCCGTAATAACTTCGTAAGTACTAACATTCATCATATGTAATCATACGAGCATAACTCCTATATACTAATCTGCACACCCTGCAGCGACTTCCGACTCAGCTTTCAAAGATTGGTGATTTCTTTGATGGAATGAAGATCAACTTGGTGTACGAGAACAAGAGGCCAAAGGTCTACAAGCTTCGTTCACAGATGAACATGGTGACATACCTCAGGTTCCTACATAACCCTACTGTCATGAGTAAAAAACAGAAACTTTTCTGCACTATCTAAATTGAAACTATTAACTGATAAACAAACTGGACTAACAGCATACAACTGATTCTTTTGTTTGCAGATTCACAATCTATGACTGGAAGACATTTGCAAGAAAAAATCAGATTCAAGTGAATGACAAGATCCGTCTCACGTACCGCTCTCAGATGAAGACCCTCTTCATATCCCATGAGCTGTGAGACAGCCTTCCAAAACAGTCCCAGGAATCTGATCTTTTGGCATGTGCATGTTAGTATGTATGAAACTAAACAATGATCCTCTTTTGTATATCCTTATGTCTTAGTACTGATCAACATCAAACAAACTTTCATCCCCCTTTTGTAAATCTATATGGATGAATGTTGATCAGCTAATAGTATGTAAATATGAAGCAAGGCTTCGTTAGTAATGCCTATCTATCTTCAACTATATCTTCTATTCCTATTGTCCGAGCATGAAAATTACAATGTCGACCCGCCGCGAAG